>SHCU01000369.1:44220-57924 GCA_004307685.1 Ceratina australensis
TTCACCCTTTGCTCGCTTTAATTCATTTTATCTATTTTGCTCGCGTATTAGTTTGTCCGCGCCGCGTATTAGTATAGTCAGATTCTGTCTTGGGTACCAGTGGGAGAAACTGCGGTCCTGGTCATTTTGACCAGGGCTTGGGTCCTGCATCTTGGATCGCCCGCTCCAGTTGTCGAGGGTGCTCTCTGTTCCTTCCAAAGGCGCAGATAAGTCGCTAGCTCGCAGTAAGTTCGTCGGCGGTGGTTCAGATCACTCTCACGCTGGAGCATGGTTTTCCTCGTGCAGGGCCCTGCTCGACTCGAACACTGGTTACCCGAGCAGAATCTGACTTTTGCTCTCAATTTTTCATTAGTGTCAATAGTTTCAAGTCTGAATTTTCACTTAGAGTCAATAGTTAGAGTTTAGTTCGAAATCGTATGCAATAGTTTCCCATAGTTCGACCGTATAATAGGATGAGCAATTGATCAGGGAAGGGGTTGGCGGGTATTGTCCGCCGGCCGGGTCTCGATAGTAGTCACCTCCACGTGGTGAGACCTGGGCTGGTAGCATTTGCAAAGTCTAATCTTTGCAAACGCTACCAGGCGAAGAACTACTACTTAGTCTAAGAATTTCTGTATTTCAAATTGTATATTGCATTGTAACAATGAAATCGAATTTAACTTCGATTAATAAATGAGTAAAAATAAATCTCAGTATTTTTATTTTGCGATCCTTCCTCCCATTTATAATTTGCATTTGTTCGTTTGAAAATCTCGGATGCATTACCAAGAGGAGAAGTGGAATTGATCGTTCGGTTAAGGATCGTAAAAATGAATTTCTTTCCATTAATCGTTCTCAATTCATTTATTAATCAGATTGTATCAATCATACAATTACATATGTATAAATTCTAATCTTCTAAAATCGTCGACTCCTTTCATCTGTATTTCTTCGCTTGATTCCAAAGTCTCTCTCTACTGCACGAAATCTGCCGAGCACGAAGCACACCGATACGGTGCGACGGTGTGCGTAAATGGAGGGGCTGGTTCCCGATGGCTCCCGTCCTCAATCTGGCAGCTCTGGTCCAGAATACCACCATTGTACCTAGTATTGGTATACCAACACTAGCCGACAACAGAGCAACAACATTAACAACACAACAAGGTAACCAATGTAAAAAATCAAATCGTGCGAATAATATCACTCGTGTTTAACAATATCTACATAAAATGCTACAATAAGTAACAATGTTACAGCGAAGATAGAATGAATATAAACAAAATACTGTACAGCTGTAGCATGGTTATTTTCAAATTAATCGACGCCTTCACATTATTCAGATTATATATAAATAATTTAATTCGAATGAAATACAGAAACAACGTGGATATATTGTATCACAGTGAAAATTTCTTGGTCGTTTACAAACCTTACGACATGTATATCAACAGTAATAACCCCGAGAAACAGGTATGTACGTATGTGTGCATGTATGTACATAAATGTGATCGCAAGATCATTTGTAAATTAACCGTGTCGTTCATCATTTCGATCAACACCGCTACTACTGTTTACACAGGATACTTTACAATTCGAGCTGAAGAAAATTTTACCAAATCTAGCCAACCCGAATTTATTTCATGAATTTCACTTTGTACATAGATTAGATTATGTCACAAGTGGTATAATGTGTATCGCATTAAATAAGAGAGCAGCTCGGACCGCTTCCAACGCTTTCGAGACGAGGACAGCCAAAAAATTTTATTTGGCGTTGGTTCACGGGCACATCGACGAGCCTTATGTCATCATCGACAAAGCAATCGGTCGGTAATCAAAAAATAAAAAAAGAGAGCATGAACGACGATCGATTCGCAGGAATTCACATTTACAAACGTAACGTCACGTCACATCGTCGTCAGCAGGAGCTGATGCCAGAGAGAAGAAAGGAAGTCATAAAATGTGCATCAGCGATAGCATGTTTTGCGAGAAACCTAGGAAATCCTATACAGTTCTCATAGTGTTGGAACGAGGTCTCAGAAATGGGAAGCCAGCCACTAAAGTTCTGTTATGCCCTGGTACAGGTAGAAGACATCAGCTCAGAGTGCACTGTTCACACATCGGACATACTGTCATAGGGGATTATACGTACAGTGAAAAGACAGACGTAGAGCCTCACAGAACATTCTTACATTCCTTCAGGTATTGTGCATGAGCGTATCAAATGCACAAACGTACTCGGATGAATTTTATATTTGTAAACTTATTTTTAAGGTTGATATTGAACAACGACATCGAAAATCTGGATGTACAGACCAAAGATCCATTCTTAGCATCTGATTCGAGAAATCAATGGTCGCCGACCAATATCGCCAGAGTATTAGACGAAGACGTATTTTCTGACATTCATGACCTTATGAAACGAAAATTAATAAAATTAAGTTAATTTCAAGTACTTGAGATTTAAAGCGGTTCGTCTCAACTGGACGTCGCTTTGACACCACATGCTCGAATCTCGAATGGAAAAGTCATTTCTGGAACATTTGGCGACAATTTAACGGTAGCATGCCTCGAACAACCATCTCTGTGCAATCGTATAGAATTAGTTATTAGGCTCGACCAGGTCGCTCCTAAAACCGGTGTCACACCTGAGTCATCATTATGCCATTGACCATTTACCGTCGCAGCTACCTACAAAAAAGTTTTTTTATAATCAGAACATACACGACCCCGAATCGAGGGAAAACAGAATAATAATATATAATAATCGTTCGACTAGTCACCTGATTGTTACAAACTATACAGGTGTTAAACGTTTCACATAACTTGTGTAACTGTCGACCAATCATCCTTAAACTTTGCGCCCTATGCACAGATTCATCTTGCCAATCTTCAGCCCTGTACGGAGCAGCAATTGAGTCCACAACTATCAAACCTATCGATTTTACAGACATTAGTATCGGAACTCTATGGAGCAAACACGTTTCCAAGTCTGTCTAAAAGAATAAAGAATTTTTTCTGCTACACCAACAAATTGTCAACAAGCATCGAATCAGATCAAAGAAATTGTATGACAATTACGATAGTCGATGCATGTTCAACGAAAATGCGATCTCCGTTTACTCCATACTTTTCGATGACTTTTAATTCTTTTATTAATTCCTGCAATCTTCCCGATGGGAACGTACGCTCGGTACACACGTATACAGCACCTGGAAGCGAAGAAAACAATCTGAGCCAACGAACGAACAAAGAGTTTACCAACGATCTCGTAAAGAATGTGGGATTCCCATAAACCCACCCGCAGAAAAGCCTCCTTCCATTTCGGGTAACTGCACCGTCAAACATAATTGCAAAGCTATTTGTGTTTTTCCGGTGCCTGCAGCTCCGTAAATCTGTGTAATTCCGCGGGCAGCGATACCACCTCCAAGAAACGCGTCGAACCTCGGGCAACCAGTCGTGAGATACTTCTCGCGATTCCTCGCTTGTTTCGCGCTCTCTAACGTATTCGGACAACAAAATTTGTCAATCAAATTTTATTCGCGTCACGTGTATATACGTAGCGACGGGGTGCAAACAGGTATTAATAAACTCGAATACCAAAATAGTCTTCCATCATTTCACGATTCACGATGCACGCGTCGTCCACATCCACAAACACGTGTGCCTGGAGGTTTACATCAGAGTTGGCAGATTGAGGACGGGAGCCATCAAAATCAACCCCTCCATTTACACACACTATCACACAATGCGTGCTCCGAGCTCGGGTAAACTTCGGCTAGTAGAGAGAGAAGAACATCAATCTATCACTCTTGCACTTGCTAAACTCATGCCAGAGAGGAAATGATGAAGTTATGTCTCAAACTTTTCCAAGGAGGCACTTCATCCATCGACATACTATTAAAGAAAAATAATATATGTAATTGTTGGAACAACGAATGGATTGTCCGAACGAACTGCCGTCGAAATCAGAATCATATCCGAATGAATAATTGGACCTCTTCACTTATTACCGTATGCGTGACTTTGGAATCAAGCGAAGAAGGAGGCGCAATTTAAAAGATTAGAATTTATACATATGTAATTGTATGATTGATACAATCTCATTAATAAATGAAATGAGAACGATTAATAGAAAGAAATTCATTTTTACGATCCTTAACCGAATAATCAATTCTATTTCTCCTCTTGGTGATGCATCCTGATGCAGATTTTGGAATGAAACGAAAAAATGTAAATTATAAATGGAGGGAAGGATCGCAAAATTAATATACTGAGATTTAGTTTCATTCATTCATTAATCAAACTTAAATTCGATTTTCTTATTACAATTTAATGTACAATTTGAAATACAGAAATTCTTAGACTAAATAGTAGTTCTTCGCTTGGTACCTTTTGGAAAGACTAATCTTTGCAAAAGTTACCACGTTTTTTTACCACGTTTCTCGTTCTATATGTATTGTAGGCCGAGGAGTTATGTACAAAAAATAGCCACAGTTGATCTTTAATTATTATTTTCCAATTATTTAACTTCTAAACAATAAGGAGTATTCATTTATTTACGGCACCAAAGTCTCGTTTTTCTTCAGTAACTAGTACACATAATGACTGACTTAGAAATGGGAAACTGGACCCTAGGGGATCAGTAGGAAATGATCGATATCATTGAGAAGCATCTAGAGAGATGCCGGCAAAAATAGAGTCGTTTCACCAAGAGTATCATTATTAATCAAGTTTACCAGTCTCAACTATTTCATTGGATAAAGTAACTAAAAAATAATTATTTGTTTATATAATATATGCAGTTATAATCGAGTTGTGAAATATTTGTTACATACATGACTCAAAATTGCTGACTAGATCTACATTTAAACTTGGTATTACTCTCGGCTTCTTCTGAGACAAATCCTCGCTTACTGGATCCATAGGTGGAGGCTTATCTAAAAATGTTTATTAAAGTAAGCGTTCAACTCAGCGTCTAAGCTCAACGATGAAGATGGTGAATGGAGAATAACTTACAGCTCTTTAAGCAATAGGGATTCTTCAGAACTTGTTTTATACAATTATATATATAAGCATATTGACTCTGAAAATGTAATAACAGGACAATAATGAATAGGAGAACGAAATGTGGTGTACTTTATAAAATATACGGTATCTCGTCTTACCTCTGTTTGCACCATATTTACTCTATTATGTCGCAGCCTATAAACTGTCCCAAATACATCCAATTTTCTATTATCTCGAAGATGTTGTAAAATTATATCTATCGCTATGAAGGTGCCGGTTCTACCGATTCCTGCACTGAAAAAGAACATATATAGTTTCAAATGTAGATTCAGAACTATTGGTAGCACTAGTAATAGTGTGAGGGCAGTAAAAGCAGTAGAAACAAAAGAAGATCTCAGATTTCAAAAATCTGAAATAATTGTTGTGTCAGCGCCGGTTAACATGACTTTACTTTATGGGACAACTATTATTTCAAAAGTCCGCTCAAAGGCTGCTGCTAGAGAATAGAAGTATCGCCGTTATGACCACAATTCGTATTACGAGCCCGTGCTATCTGGCAGATATATAGATAAATTATTTTTTATTTTTACCTGCAATGTATCACGATATACCCTTTATTAGCAGCTGTAGCGTTACGGCGCACAATCTGACAAAAGTGTATCAACGGATCGAAATCCTCTGGTACATCGTGATCAGACCAGTCTTTAAAATGTAAATGCGTTATACTTCTCCTCTTGTTTTCCTTGAATCAAATGGTTCGTCTGATTAGCAGTCACAGAGTCGATGTCACGATTTTTCAATTTATAAGTTTATTAAAAAAAATGATCGTTTCATCTCACATGTACGCACCTTTTGCAATATCAGCGTCCTGTGCGTATAAGACCTATAATCTAGTTCGCTGACGCACTTTATGCTCATGCTTTCATACCGAAACGTTTCTCGAATCGTTGGGAAATACTGGTGACACTTCTCCTACAGAAACGGATACTTACTTATAATTACAAGTGCAAACGCGTCGACACGTTCAATGTTAGTACAGTAAGACCTGTTTTTGTGCGGTTCTTTTTTATGCGATTTTATTTTTGTGCGATTTATTTTATGCGGTCCCTATCCACCGCACAAAAACAGATTTTACCATATACCTTACTTTGCCTCTTTCAATCAATTCGGTTAGCATAACTATCATGCTGACGTTATATTGTTCGATCATTCTCCAAAAATCGAACGTGGTCTCATCCTTCGGTCCTTGACAAGCTATGTACTCGTCCTCTCCGCTGTAGCCCTAGAAGTAGCACACATTCAGGGACAGTGGGAGTATTGAAAACTATGAGCTCGCGAAGTAACTTGAACTTCCTGTGCTTACTTTAACGAAGGATGCGTTTATATAATCAGTATTTGGATCGTTGTCGATCACATTCAGTTTAACTCGTGAGAAATCATCTGAAAATAAATTTATACGCATAAATAAAAGAAGAACAGCTAGCATTGCGATATATAAAACTTGCATTATATGAAAACATTTACACGGCAAGATGTCTGGATATCTGTTCTTTTTCTTATTAGCCTGCAGACGAGCAGTATTCGTTGGCATTTGTAAGTCAACGCTGAGCGTTTGAAGCAGTTGAAATTCGTTGCTTAATTTTCCAGGGTTATCGATTAATCGCTGACAGTGTGCTATGAATTTCTTTTTTGCGAATGGTGTAGGAACCGGTGACCCAGACATATCAGAGTGTAAGAAACGTCGTAGTATTCTAAAATGTATGTAATTGCTATTAAATTTTTTCTCCTTAAATTCTCTTTCTCATTTCTTGAAACAACCACATCAAATTGATCATCACAGATGGAAAAATGAAAACAATGTTAGCCCATTAAGCAATAAACAAAGAAATAACATATATTATAGTTGAAGTTATAATCGGTAATAATATTTATGAATAAAGGTAAGAATATTAAGGAATATTAACCCCTTCCCCGTGCCATTTAGCTGGACGAAATTTAGGCCCAAGCATAGAGCTAATCTACATTAGTTCTTTCATGACTATACTTTCATGATTATACATGACTACTTACACGTGAGGTGAACACCTGCGAGCTAGCAACATCATTGTCGTGAAAATGCCCAGGAATAAAATGCCGAAAACGACACCAGTAACAAGTGGGATGTTTATCTCGTCATCTATGATACGAGGAAATGAAATATTTGATCAAGCTAAGTATAAGGAGATACTAAAATTTAACCCATTAAGTGCGGAATTTAATTTTAGAAATCTTATTTTCTACTAATAATACTTTGAATGCTATAAATTCATTTAATAAACTCTAATAGCTGCAGAATTCATGTGAGCGATGTTAGAATAAAATCAATTGTTTTATACGAGTCTCTTTATATTTAAACAGATTATCAATATTAATCGAAAGAGATTTAAAATGACGTGTATACACGTCGAACGCAGTTAACTGGTTAAACTGCAGGACAAAAAAATACGATGTAGCTGAGTACTAACTGGTTTTTATTAGAAACGCCGGAGAATCGGAGTAACCGCCACTGGTAAAAGCTCGCATTCTTACGTGATACCACGTGTTCGATTTGAGAGGACCGTTGCAATAAAATCTCTTAGCCGTATTGGACAAGGAGAGCTCTTTACATGTCGGGTCGTCGCCGATCGTGAACTTCACCGCTTTTACATCACCGTAATCAGCTACGTAGTCAGCTGGAAACATGCACGATTCGCGTGTTAATAATTGAAATAAAAATGTTATAGGTGAGTCGTCTTAGTTTAGGGTGACAGCGTCAGGTGACTCACCCGGTACAAGATATACAGGGAGAAGGAGAATCGAACCAACGTTAAGGGGTGATAATTTATTAATTATTAATGTGATAAATTCCTCTGGGCAAATAAATTGGTGGGTCGAAGGTGCTTGCCCTGGTTCAATTTTCCTCTTCGCTGCATGTAAGTAGTAACGTGTGTCACCTACGATAGGGATCCCACCATCGCCTAGTAGCTTGATAAGGCACCGTAAAATCCTGCAACGTAGCTTCCGCCCAGGAAGATATATTCGGCCAGGTGTTGTTATCAAATCTGGTGCTCGACGGAACGTTGTAATTTACTTTTGACACTATGATAGAATAATAAACGATTTCGCCATTCGTTTCAGGGAACAGGGGAAGTAGTAGCGTGACCGTCGTCGTAGATCGTCGCGTATTCGCTGGATCTATAGTTATAGATTTTACGTATTCGTCGTCAGGTTGGCTTGGAACTGCTCGCGATACATCAACATGTATACTTTAGTAACGAAATGGAACCGGGCGTGTGCTACCGTTTGAGCGCTATGAACATACACACATACGTTCGGTAAAATCATTGATCATGGGCTAGAAATGTATATATTGTATAACCATTCAATTTGGGAACATATTTTTTGGACTTTAACACAAGCATTCAATCTTAACACTATTTCTACCGCGATTTTGTGTATACCTATTTCGACTAAAGGTACACATTTTTAAATCCAGAATGAGCTGGAGGAAAATAATATCGCTGAATTAATTTAACAACTATAAGAATATAATATTTCTAGGATTCTAATGAGAGAGGCATGATGAAATTACCTTCAAAATGGCAACAAGTTATCGAACAAAACGGCGTATATTTGACTTAAATCGGATTATTCTAACTATGCCAAATAAAACTTTTAATTTCATGCAAAAATAATGGGTTACTTTTTACTAGACTTAATGTAAGTTAGCATACAAATAGTATAATTTATAAGAAAAGTCAATAAATTAATTGTGGAGAAATGATTAAACTTAGTGAATAATGTTTAGTTAAAATTTGGAAGGTGCCTTTTGACACCTCAGGGTAGGAATAGTGTTAATATCGTAGAACTCAGCGCTCAAAGGGTTAAATTCGTCGAAAAAAATAAGATACGTACTACCAGCAGGGTACACGACTTGCCGGCTTTCTGGAACTCCCAGCACAGGGTTCCCCATAACTTTTGCGGACACTTCAAAAGTATAATTGTATTCCGCTTTCAGATTTGAGTCTGTTAAATACAACGACACTGTATCGTTCACATTGGTCTTATTTGAAATGCGCTTTTTGAAAAAATGCGGCTTGTAGTTTTTTCTAGTTCCGTTTACAGATACATAGAAATATTCCAGTATCCCGTTTAAAGAACACGGGAAACTCCATGTCAAGTTGGTGTCCAATATATTAGCGTCGTGTATGTTGTTTGCAATTAAATATGTGAAGTTGGATACCGGTCCTGGAACTAATTTATACTGTGGGTGCTGACCGTACGCCATCATAGCCAGACGCGTTTATCGAAGATAGATTAGGTGGATAGATTCGTACCTCCGGGCAGCGTCTCAAATGTGCCCTCTTCGCTGTAATTTCCCCAACCTACGTTCGTGCTCGCTTTAATTTTCGCTTTATATTGTGTGAACGCTTTCGCGTTATACTCATAGGCCCACGTGGACCCGTTGAAACGTAGTAACTCGGGCTTAGTATCTATTTCCTGACACCACTTAGGCACGGGGTAACACGCTTTCTCTTGTCGAATGGAAAGCTCGAATTCACGTAAATTCCCCGCCAAGTATTTGGGTGTTTTCCATACGAATATGATTTTGGAATGCGTTCTGTTAACGACGTCGATCGCAGGTGCAGATGGTACTATCGAAAAAGAAAATATGAGAATGAACGTTGAACATAATAGTCAACACTGTTTATTGTTTCTCATATAGGATGCATTTATAATACAGTAAAATCTGTTTTTGTGCGGTAGATAGGGACCGCATGAAAGAAATCACACAAAAAAGTATTCGGAAATTTTATAAATACTTACATATTATAAACAACTTTGTTCGAGATACTACCTAAAATTTTTTTTATGCGGCGGACAGGTACCACATAAAAACGCATGCGACGGATGCACTTCTGTGCAAGCAGTACAAGCGAGAAATTTTTCAAATCGATCAACTGGTGTGGATTAAAAAAATTATAAAAATTGCGATTTTGTGACAAATGACAACGCACCGGTGGTCCTACATCCATTGATATGCTTTCGTATATCTGTACGTTTGCACTCGCGTTTACTTACTATCCTCTCCTGTCGTCGCATTCATGAAACTGCTCGATTCACTATGCCCTGCATCGTTAATAACGTACGCCCAACATATGTAAGATGTGAACGGGCTAAGATTTCGGACCAACGATTGTACCGTGATACTCTCATCCAGAATGCGAGAATGAATGGGTACTTCAGCGTCTCCGTTCTTAATTTCGAAACCGTGTCCACTCGTTGTCGTAGCGTTGCAAGTCACTTTCAAGCTTTCTAAAGTGCAGTTGCTGTTACCCCCTTCAATTCTCCATATAAAATTAATACTGCTTGCTGTCACGTCGGGGTCTTTATCCAATATGGGGGATTTCGACACTGAAATCAATCGTGACAGGAAATGGCAATCGCTTACTTTCGATGTTTCGATAATGTCTTTTCACGAGTCAGAATAAAATTGTCTGTTTACCAGTGGCTCACGAAAGTGTTACGAAATTGTGTGTTAACTATTATAATATTATAGCAAACGACGGCTATAGCCGTCTATAGCCGTATATTAATAATTATCATTACCAGCTACTGCCGTCGTCATTTTATCAGTCAACATATCCCCATCGTTATTATCTTCGTCGACGGCGTTAATATAAAACGAGTAAGTAGTACACGCGTGCAAGTCGTTTATCGTTACGTTTGTCCCAGGTACTAGAATCGTCGTCGCGGGCTGCGGGCTGATAGTAACGCGATAATGTTTGATGCAATATGATCCCTCTTCCGGTGGTTTCCATTCAACGAACAGAGAGTACGGATTGGGCTGTATAACTTTCAATTGTTGAGGCGCGCTATATTCTAACGAAACATTTACCAAACGTTATTCTTATTGCACATTGATGAGTATAAGTACGGCTTGGGGCAATCATTCTTGGTCCATTTCTAATTCTCTGAATTTTCTTTGATTCAGTAGTTAAATATTTCAAATCCAAAGTAGACGACCCGAGAATCATTGTCTCAAACTATACAGGTTTGTTACTCCAACATTTCGTCGCAGATCATTGTTTCAACATACTTGGTGAATTCGTTTTTACCGTGATATTGTGACCCTCGGATTGCACGGTATCCGACACGGCTCTGATTATGAACGGATAATTTTGGCATTCTCGTAGATTCTCTGCCGTGTATTGCTCGCTTTCGGTCGTTACGTTGCTACAACTATCCTTGAAACATTGTGTGATCAGATAATTACGTACGCACGCCGAATTTTCTTCCGGAGGAGACCATTTCAAATCGACCGTATTAATCGTCGCGTGTATTTGTAAGTCGCGAATATTCCCGATTTTCGAAACTTTAAAAAAAAAAGTAATTAGATTAATACCAATTTGGCGTTTTTAAATGTAATTGAGACTCCTAAGATATCAGTAATCATGATGGAAATACATGTACTATTTATAGAGATAGTCCATATGTAATTAAATGATATGGGTTATATTAGTTATATACAGGGTGTCCCAGATCTACCCATACGCCCGGAATTGGACCCAATATATGGAATAGGAACCATGAATGACATATAAAATGGCACCAGGAGGAAGAGCATACTTCATGTATTTCCAGCATCGTAATATTAATAATCGACGATTGCGCTTACTATTGGAACTCGTTGATTCGATTATAGTAATTCCAACCGATTCCACATTGATCACTTTCACGGTAAAGTTATATCGGCTGCATGGTTGCAAACCGGTAACATTATATTTCGTGTCCTCCGTTGGAGGAATATCGGTCAAACATTTTTCACTCGAGCATACATCAATCGAATAATTGAACACTGCTCGTTGCTTATCCGTTGCATTTGCCGCGCAAGGAGGTTTCCAAGAAATAAATACCCATTCGGTGCTAACATTAACAACAGTTAAGTTCCGCACGTTCAGTCGGTCTATAAATATGAAACAGACTAATGAAGTGAAAGGACATCCACGCTTACAACGTTTTTTACAAAATATTTATTGATAGATTCGATTATTAATTAGTCTAAAAATAATAAAAACTACCAGTCAAAAAATAATATTATTGAGAAACTACTCATGATACTTCGCGACTATCCCTAGACTATTACAGTTATAAAAAAAGTTATATAGAACCTTTTTTGTAGAGCCCATCAGGGCAGCCTATTTTTGTATGAAATATTTTTCGTTACTATGTGTACTTAATTCCATTTGTAATCACATGCAATTTTAGTACATACAAAAATTTATAGTTCAGAAGTGGGGAACTATTTTAGCATTAGATGTCACATTAGTAAGTCACAGCAGTAAGTTCCCACTTCTTTTATACAATAGAAGAATTATCGTTTTTTCTTTATAGGAACAAAAGAATAATTTAGTTCGGAAATTCATTTTTTTGTAATTATCAATAAATGTATAACGACAAGTCCATCTACCAAGTCACTCTATCATCTCAATTTAGAAGTCAGTTCCCATCGATTTTATCTGAAAAAATTATACCTGTTTCGTCGCACACCTCCAGCGTCATTACCATTCCGTCACCTGTCAGCTCGACGAGCGTACCGTTTTCAAATTGACATCGATCGAAATCAATGTTTGAATTCAATATATCAGTAGTCCGCCGGTAGTCGTCCAACGGTCCTTGTTCACCAACTTCTGTTGCCTGGTTCACAAACACTTCGCTACTTCCCAACTTTTGAGAATAAGAATCATTTAGTGATCTCGTGAACACCGCGTAGTCATCGTGATCGAGCAATGAAATTCGTGTAGGGCCGTCGTTCACTGTTTCATTTTCACGACTTGCGCCGCTGCACAGCACATGGACGATTCGCAACGCGCAGTAAACGAATGCTTGTAATCGCTTTTTTCGTATCATGTTTCTCGCGACGGACTGAAAACCGAAGCGTAAGATTATTTCCAAGTATTTTCCGAACACCGCGGTCGAAGATAAGAATGATTGTTATCTCTGTACATCTCAACGGGGTAGACGCCGATAAACCAGACTGTCACGAAAATCCGCGGGATGCACGAACAGCCGGTTCGCTGTTTCCTTGATAAACAACGATCACTTATTACCCGAACAACTTTAGTCAATCCCCTCGTCGCGGTTATCGATATGACGCTACTGATAACGATCTTTTCTAAATTCATTCGAAACTCTCGAAAGTACTCTATGCTACTTTGTTAATCAAACAAAGCACAAGGGGATAACGCGTTCACGTCGATCCGATATGAAGTTTGAAATGAACCATTTATTTTAAAAATGGTATAAGCTCATCTTTCTTTTTGAATGAGATATCACATAATTTTTTATTAATTTAATGAAGATATTTTATTTAGATTAACACCTTAAAAAACGTTAAAGCTTTGTTCGATTAAAAATTGCTTAATAAAGAAAATTGTGGAGCGATTGATCATGAAAGTGATGCAAGACAAATTTGCATAGACGTAGAAAACGTAGCAATACGATAATTGTTTCTCAAGATGCAGGTTAAAATCGTTTTTATTTCGAAACGTCAAAATTTTGTCAGGAGCCGGCAACATTAATGCCAGATCGAGCACTCAAACAATGAGGCATAGACCTATTACTACTTTTGAATATTGTCCCAATAGGGGACTCACAGCTAAGCAGTAGTGGGTCCGAAATAATTGTCCGAAGCTGTAC
>SHCU01000369.1:57936-81803 GCA_004307685.1 Ceratina australensis
AGATTTGCAAGTCGACTTACGTAGTTTTTTTGTATTACACAAATATTGAGAAGAAAATTGAAGGAATTATTCGAGAGAGTGAAGTTAAGAGGTAGAAAAGGCTGTGTATAGAATTACTGTATAATAAAAAAACTAGAATTAAAGTACCTAATAACAAGATAAATTCACGTTCAGTTNNNAATTTTGTCAGGAGCCGGCAACATTAATGCCAGATCGAGCACTCAAACAATGAGGCATAGACCTATTACTACTTTTGAATATTGTCCCAATAGGGGACTCACAGCTAAGCAGTAGTGGGTCCGAAATAATTGTCCGAAGCTGTACATATCTTCCATTGTGATAAAGCACAATCATGTAGCAACTACAATTGATAACATGTTTCGAATGAGACAAATTTTAATATGAATTTTGCCCGTAAATCCAAAAATACTCGTATCTTTCCAATAAAAGGACTCCGGATATAAGTTTATGTCAACCTTCTGCATCTGTTTGACTACAGGACCATGTAGTACAATTTTAGTATGAAAACATTCTGACACCTTGTATATTATGTGTTCGCACAGAAGCCGCCCGCATATCGTAACATTGAGCAAACAAAATATCGACGAACAATAATCACAGCATGATAATGCGAATAGAAGTACGGTATCTAATCGCATATCAGCGTCGATCGCGACGATTTTCTGCGATCGACGCGCAAGAACCGAATACGGAACATTTATTGATTATAAACGTCATGTTGATACGTATAAATAAAAATTAAAATATATACGTATAGCAGTGGCGGCTCGAGTTCAGTAGTAGCCCCAAATGATAAAAATCTTGGGGTCCTAAAAATGGAAGTTGCATGAAAGCTAAAAGTATAAAAGTTATATGTAAAGTTATATTATAAAAGTCTTATAAAATTAAATAAACTTAACTGAGAAGCAGAGGAATGGAAAATTTCATGTCGCTGGACATGGAATAAATTTATTTAAACAATATCTTTACGCGAATTTCCATCTTGCTTTAGTTTTTGAAAAATCATTAGTTATATTGGCAGTAATAATGAGGCTTAAAATTGTCTGCTCCATCTACAAAATGGTCAAGTTATTTAGTCTTTCTTCGTCCATTGTATCACTTAAATTGTAGAAACCTTGCATGCAAGTGTTCGCGCACGTGTTCATCCTTCGCGGTTGATTTATACGAGGTTAGCCGCTTAAGACAAGCCACCTGAATAATTTGTACATTTTCTGAGATAGGAAGAAATGTCTCAGAGAGGTGTTTGGTTTTGAGAGACACATTACATGATATATGTCTATAGCCTGTCTGCAAGCGGAGCTGCTTAGTAGATTTGCAAGTCGACTTACGTAGTTTTTTTGTATTACAGAAATATTGAGAAGAAAATTGAAGAAATTATTCGAGAGAGTGAAGTTAAGAGGTAGAAAAGGCTGTGTATAGAATTTCTGTATAATAAAAAAACTAGAATTAAAGTACCTAATAACAAGATAAATTCGCGTTCAGTTAAAATAAAAGAAAGAAGAAAAAAGCAATACATATACTTCTCACGAATAGTCAAACTTAAGTTTATATTGTACATATTTCGTTTTTTAGGTAGGTCAGAGTTATATCTTTTATTCTCTTTCACTTTATTTTTACATAGTTACAGCTGTAAAAATGTGAAGAGGTGAAAGTCCGAAGCTGAGAAGTAAAGACAAATAAATAAATAATACTTGCTGCTAATGCTTCCAACAATGGTTAACGATGCACGATAAAAAAGCAAGACTTCGACTAACTATAATAATTATATTATTAACGTATCAGAACCTGCGTATCGTGCGCTCTACTCAGAAACTTGGAGTTCCGAAACGCATATGCATGGACATACGCGTGCGTACATACCACCGTTCATTGTATCTATAACATTTCGCCAAATGATTTATGTATCACAATGGACATCCGTATCATAAACGTGGATATATGCATCAAAAAGGACACACGGCGTTTGACGTGATCGACGATAGAATTTATCGTTCAAGTGCAAACATGCACAGCTCGCCAATTGACGTATTTCTTCGTCAATAGAAAATGTTTGCAATCTTCTGTTTCGGCTTATGTTTCACGGGTATATAAACGCGGCGAAATGCACTTAATCTTTAGTGACCAATTAATTCATCAGAAATGAAGGGTCTCTTTGCAATTATCCTGCTTCTCGCAGCTGTTGCGAGCTGTTCGGCACACTTTCTCCCAGGGCTCTTACCTAAACCTCCCCTATTACCTGAACCTCACCTACCCCCTATCAAACCACCCGTCATCCCTGAGCCCCATATCATCCCTGAGCCCCATATCATCACTGGCCCTCCCGTCATCCATGAGTCCGACGAACACGATGAGGTCCACGTCAAGCATGAGTCTCACGACAAGCATAAGGAACATCATGGTGATCATAAATCCCATGAAGGCCACAAGGAACACCATGTCGATCATAAATCCCATGATGGCCACAAGGAACACCATGTCGGTCATAAAACCCATGATGGCCACAAGGAACACCATGTCGATCATAAATCTCATGATGCTCATAAGCATCACGTCAAACTCGAGCATGAAATTGTTCGTACCGACAAGGGAGACGTCAAGGGTGTGGTGAAATTCTCGGGGTTGAAAGCCATCAAGTATTATAGTTTCAAAGGAATCCCTTATGCGAAACCACCAGTGAAGAAGCTTAGATTCAGGGTAAGTTCTAGACTTTCATCGTTTCTATTTTATTCTTTCTCTATTGTTATGTATTAACCACCGAGGAGAGATTAGTAAAGAGTGCCAGTCTTATGGGACCTTGCGACAGAAGAATACATGGTAAGAATCGGTGCACAAGCGTTAAAAGATCATAGAAAGAGATGCTAGAGTGTACTATAGTAGAGATACGTATGAATGTATCGTAAAAGTTAAATTCTGATTAATAAACGAATAAAAATATCATATAAGTCCTCTCGCATAGATTAACTGTGCATGCATTTATAATTTCATTTTTTATATATAGAATATTCTTGCAATTAAATGAAATAAAATAAATAATAGACTATGCAAAAAAACGGAGAATCTTTGAAGCGCTATAGCGCTTTTTGGCTTTTTTCAATAGTGTTTTAAGAAAACCTCTGGGACTCAAACGGTTAACATGTTAACAGTTACCAATTTCACGCACTAATGATAAAAATTTTACGAATGTAGGCACCCGTCGAGGCTGAACCTTGGTCGCACGTATTGGATTGCACTGTAGAGAAGCCTGTATGCTTGAGATATATTGGCAACGGGACCGTAGCCGGAGAAGAAGACTGTCTTTACATCGACGTCCACGCACCACATGTAATTTTCATTATTTCACTAGAAGATAGAACTTTTGTACGATACTGATCTCGTTATTTGTTTTATTGAAGACGGACCTCAAAAATATTAAAGTAAAGAAGCCAGTCTTAGTATGGATCTACGGTCCTGGTCTGATGACAGGATACAGTCTCCGTGATCGATTTGCTCCTGAGCATTTCATCGAGCAAGACGTTGTGTTAGTCACAATACAGCATCGCGAGGACGTTTTCGGTAAGCATTATTCGCGACTACATGGACGCAAGACTCGAGCTTGATAAATCTTTTCGGACAGGTTACTTGGCATTGGACGTGGAGGGCGTCAGGGGTAACGCGGGTCTGAAGGATCAGAACTTGGCTCTGCGATGGGTTCAGAAGAATATCGAGAGATTCGGCGGCGACCCGAACAGGGTAACTTTGTTTGGGGAAGGGGCGAGCAGCGCTTACGTTGGCTACCATATGCTCTTGCCTCATTCGAAAGGTACACAGTCGCCAAGTATCATAAACGTGTAGTATTCGTATGTAAGTCGACAGATTATGGACTGTATTAAACATTTCAGGCCTGTTCCATAAAACTATCCATCATAGCGGTACGCCACTGTGTCCATGGGCATTCAAAAATCGCGAAGAAATAATCGAATCCGCGCTAAAACTCGGTGGAATCGTCGGGGCACCTAGAAATAGTCACAAGGCACTTTTGGAACACCTGGAAGAACTTTCCGCTGTGGAACTTCTGCGAAAACTGCACTCTACGAGCCTGTTGCCGGTGCTTAATCTACAAGATATACATAACTTATTAAGCTTAGACAGTTCATTCCATATTATTTACGTGTTTGTTTTACGTAGTCTCCAATTTCTTTGGAATTTGTTGTCACTATCGACGAATGGTTGACCGTTGCTCCTATCGAGTTGTTCAAGAGCGGAAAGATTAACACCGGCCCGGTGATGCTCGGTTATAACAAGGCAGAGGCGATTCTCCTTGCGATAAGTAAGCTAGGTTTCTATGGAATATTTATTTACAATTAGTATATCATAAATTCTTATCGAGTATATTTATAATTCAATTTCGTTGTCCGCAGGTGTTGACCGTCTCAAGACCTTCGTATCTTCTACTGTGGAACGCATCACTAAGGGAATCCCTCTGATCGAGACTGCTATCCGAACCGCTGCCGACGTTGTGACCAAGTCGTTAGAGCAAGCAAATGTGGTAGAGGTAAGCAATATAAGAGAAAGCAAAATATATTAAGACATTAAGTATGAAATATCCGATTACATAAAGCCTCAAGTTTGACAAATCGGACGTTTCATGCTTAATGACCTAATAGAAATTTATAATTGGATTTAACGAGAACGATTCACTGTTTGCTTTCCAGTTCTCCACTGTTTACTTCTTCTCTGCCGCGGTTGACCTCATGCAAAGATACCTGGTGAAGGTTGCGGAAAACACGCCAGTGCTGTTCTATCGTCTATCTGTCGAAGAAACCGAAAAAGACTTGCACGAGCTCTACGACACCGTTGTGAATGGTACATATCGGTTTCCAATGAGAGACGCCGTCATCATTTCGTTCATGAATCACAATTAGAGAATTATCGATGGAATCTATCTCATTATTTCCTTTTTAGATGAAGATGATCTGAATCAAGATCTCAGCATTTTGTTCGGGCGAAAAGTATCACACTCTAAGAATAGTAGAACCGTTCTCAATCAGTGGCGTAAGAAAATGGTGGAAATTTGGATTAGTTTCGCAAAAGATATGTAAGTATCTCTTATATCTGTATGCGCCTTATTTGACATGTTGCATCAGTATCGAAACATACTTATCACTAATGACATACACAGAGAAAAGTGTTCAGCACGGATAACACATTAATTTACGATTTTGTTTTTAGAAAATCGTCTGTACCATCCACCACTACTGGTGGTGTGGAGTGGGTTCACTCCGGATCGGATGGAAATCAATTAGATATTAGCAAGAAATTCTCTATGGGTTCGCGTCTGCTTAACGGGCTGTACGTTACCATGGAGAAAGTATATGAATTTGTATTGTCGTTTAGCAGCAAGAATGATGACGGTATCAGTACCAGATTTGGCGATGATGAAACTGACGGACATAGTCACCATGAAAGCCACAGTCACGGTGATAAACATGGGGAGCATGAAAACGGCAAACATGATAACAAGAGCGGCAGCCATGAAGGTCATGAACATAATAAGAGCGAACATGAAAGCGGCAAACATGGTGAAAAACATGACAACAAGAGCGGCAGTCACGGCGGTCATGAACATAATCAGAGCGGAAGTCACAGTGGCAGTCACGGCAGTCATGAACATAATGATAGCGGAAAACACAGTGGCAGTTATGAACATAATGATAGCGAAAGTCACGGTGGCAGTCACAGCGGCAGACACGACGGTCATGAACATAATGAGAGCGGAAGCCACGACAGCAGTCACAGCGGTCATGAACATAATGATAGCGAAAGTCACGGTGGCAGTCACGGCGGTAGTCATGGCAGTCATGAACATAATGAGAGCGGAAGTCACGACGGCAATCACGGCGGTCGTCAAAACGGTAGTCACGGTGGCAGCCATAGTGGCAGTCAAGGCGATAGGCAACGAGGCAGCCATAGTGACAGTCAAGACGGTAGTCAAGCAGGCAACCATGGTAGCAGCCATGGTAGCAGTCAAGGTGGAAGTCAAGAATGGAGTCAGGGTAGCAGCCAAGGCGGCAGTAAAGGAGGCAGTCAGGGTACCAGTCAGGAATGGAAACAGGGTAGTAGTGAAGAATGGAATCAGGGCAGCAGTCAAGAGAGCAGCCATGAATGGAGTCAAGGATGGAGTCAGGGTAGCAGTCAAGGTGGCAGTCAAAGCGGCAGCCAGGGCTCCAGCCAAGGAGGCAGCCAGGGCTCCAGCCAAGGAGGTAGTCAGGGCTCCAGCCAAGGAGGCAGCCAGGGCACCAGTCAAGGAGGCAGTCAGGGCATCAGTCAAGGTGGCAGTCAAAGCAGCAGCCAGGGCTACAGCCAAGGAGGCAGCCAGGGCTCCAGCCAAGGAGGTAGTCAGGGCTCCAGCCAAGGAGGCAGCCAGGGCACCAGTCAAGGAGGCAGTCAGGGCACCAGTCAAGGTGGCAGTCAAAGCAGCAGCCAGGGCTACAGCCAAGGAGGCAGCCAGGGCTCCAGCCAAGGAGGCAGTCAGGGCTCCAGCCAAGGAGGCAGCCAGGGCACCAGTCAAGGAGGCAGTCAGGGCATCAGTCAAGGTGGCAGTCAAAGCAGCAGCCAGGGCTACAGCCAAGGAGGCAGCCAGGGCACCAGTCAAGGAGGTAGTCAGGGCTCCAGCCAAGGAGGCAGCCAGGGCACCAGTCAAGGAGGTAGTCGGGGCTCCAGTCAAGGAGGCAGTCAGGGCATCAGTCAAGGTGGCAGTCAAAGCAGCAGCCAGGGCTACAGCCAAGGAGGCAGCCAGGGCTCCAGCCAAGGAGGTAGTCAGGGCTCCAGCCAAGGAGGCAGCCAGGGCACCAGTCAAGGAGGTAGTCGGGGCTCCAGTCAAGGAGGCAGTCAGGGCATCAGTCAAGGTGGCAGTCAAAGCAGCAGCCAGGTCTACAGCCAAGGAGGCAGCCAGGGCTCCAGCCAAGGAGGTAGTCAGGGCTCCAGCCAAGGAGGCAGCCAGGGCACCAGTCAAGGAGGTAGTCAGGGCTCCAGCCAAGGAAGCAGCCAGGGCACCAGTCAAGGAGGCAGCCAGGGCTCCAGCCAAGGAGGTAGTCAGGGCACCAGTCAAGGAGGCAGTCAGGGCACCACTCAAGGTGGCAGTCAAAGCGGCAGACACGGCGGTCATGAACATAATGAGAGCGAAAAACACAGTGGCAGGCACGGCGGTAGTCACGGCAGTCATGAACATAATGAGAGCGGAAGTCACGGCGGCAATCACGGCGGTCGTCAAAACGGTAGTCACCGTGGCAGCCATAGTGGCAGTCAAGGCGATAGGCAACGAGGCAGCCATAGTGACGGTCAAGACGGTAGTCAAGCAGGCAACCATGGTAGCAGCCATGGTAGCAGTCACGGTGGAAGTCAAGGATGGAGTGAGGGTAGCAGCCAAGGCGGCAGTAAAGGAGGCAGTCAGGGTACCAGTCAGGAATGGAAACAGGGTAGTAGTGAAGGATGGAATCAGGGCAGCAGTCAAGAGAGCAGTCATGAATGGAATCAAGGATGGAGTCAGGGTAGCAGTCAAGGAGGCAGCCAGGGCACCAGTCAAGGAGGCAGTCAGGGCACCAGTCAAGGTGGCAGTCAAAGCGGCAGCCAGGGCACCAGTCAAGGTGGCAGTCAAGGAGGTAGTCAGGGCTCCAGCCAAGGAGGCAGCCAGGGCACCAGTCAAGGAGGTAGTCGGGGCTCCAGTCAAGGAGGCAGTCAGGGCATCAGTCAAGGTGGCAGTCAAAGCAGCAGCCAGGGCTACAGCCAAGGAGGCAGCCAGGGCTCCAGCCAAGGAGGCAGTCAGGGCACCAGTCAAGGTGGCAGTCAAAGCGGCAGCCAGGGCACCAGTCAAGGTGGCAGTCAAGGAGGTAGTCAGGGTACCAGTCAAGGAGGCAGTCAGGGCACCAGTCAAGGTGGCAGTCAAAGCGGCAGCCAGGGCACCAGTGAAGGAGGCAGTCAGGGCACCAGTCAAGGTGGCAGTCAAAGCGGCAGCCAGGGCACCAGTCAAGGTGGCAGTCAAGGAGGTAGTCAGGGTACCAGTCAAGGAGGCAGTCAGGGCACCAGTCAAGGTGGCAGTCAAAGCGGCAGCCAGGGCACCAGTGAAGGAGGCAGTCAGGGCACCAGTCAAGGTGGCAGTCAAAGCGGCAGCCAGGGCACCAGTCAAGGTGGCAGTCAAGGAGGTAGTCTGGGCACCAGCCAAGGAGGCAGCCAGGGCACCAGTCAAGGAGGTAGTCAGGGCTCCAGTCAAAGCGGCGGCCAAGGTAGCAGCCAAGGTGGTAGCTCCAATAGCAACAATAGTAGTAGTAGCAAGACCATTAATGAAAATAGCACTGAGAAATACAACCTAGATGGAAGCGGCGTTGCCAATCAGACTGGTAGCGAGTCTTGTGTGGAGAATGGCAGTCAGGGCGGTGCATCCGGCAAAGCCACTGATAACAAGGGCAATAGTCAAGGAGGCAGCACCAATGGCAACAATAATGGTTACATAAGTTGGATTTTCCGTCGTACTAACGGTACCAATGGGTCTCAAATTATCGGCGGTAACAGTAGTGATAGTCAGATTGGAAATCAGACTGCCGGTGGTAGTCAGGGCTATGTTGTAGGTAGCACTGGCGATGGAAAGAATGGCACTATCCGTGTCGTCAATGGTACTAGTAGTTCTCAAAATAGCAATGGAGCCCAGAATGGCAATTATTCTAGTAGTACCGGTGATAATTACTTCAAGAGCGCCGATGACGGTTATTCTTATAACGCCGGTGGCAATTATTCTAGTAATGCCAGTGACAGTTATTACAAAAGCGCTGATGATAGTTACTCTGGTAGCGCCGGTGGCGAGTCTTCTAGTAGCACTGGTAGCAGCAATTCTAGCAGTACCGGCAACAGCTTTTCTAGTAACACGGGTGACAGTTCTTCTAGTAACACCGGTGACAGTTCTTCTAGTAGCGCCGGTGGCAGTTTTTCCAGTAGCACCGGTGGCCTTCTTGGAAGACATGCAATTGAATCGCATTAATGTATATTATTCGGCTTCTAGCTACGGATAAACGCTTAGTTTTCTATTTCCGTTCAAAATGTGTATCTTAATCTAAAAATATAATAAAATAAGCAACGAGGAAAATTGCATTTGTATATTCTTCACTCCCCTTCTTTATTCTATCATGCAGATTTTTTTAATAGAATGACGGGATAAGTGTGATAATCATACCGTTACATGGAACCATCGAGCTTGTCACGTACCTTATACAGGGTGTAAACCTACAGGTGGGCAATCTTTTAGGATTATATTCTAAGGCCCAAAATAAAAAGAAAAGGTACAGGTCAGAGTGTGTATGTTCGTACATATTATCCGGCAGGACTGTGAAGTTTAAAAAAAAGGATATTAGAGGAAAAAGAGGACATATGGTAATCCTAATTCAATGATCTTATCACATACATGTATGCTGAAGAAGTAATAATAAGCAATATGTTTCGTTACAATACATTTTACTTTGATCACGTTTACAAATAATAAAAAAAAACAACTATGAACGTAAGAGACGTGTTCCTTACCGACAAAATAGTACTGAGTACTGATACGTAGAAACATTATATATCTTAAATGCTAACGAGAGATAATATTTACATAGTAGACAAAGTGCATATCGACATACCTGCACGGTACCACTGACACACGTAAGAAAAAGCTACAAGTATAAGTACAATCATTGCGTAATTGCGCTAGATCTGCGTTCGTTTCCTTGAAACGCTTTCTTCCTATTAACTTTTCTACTCCAGTACCCGTTACAAAATCCAATTTTCCACTTTATTCTTCAATCAGGCTTATCGCTAATAAATATAATCGACGAGCTTGGCAAACCAAATCTGGCATCACGTATCTGAGATTATATAGAATTCACATATTATAAGAATTCATGGTTCATTAGTGATCACTGAATTCGTCTTTTCCGCAACTGTAAAATTGTGCGCGAAAAAAATGTATAGACTCCATTCTAATTACGTCGACATCTCAGATATTAGAATCCATGCTTCCATAGATTTTGTTTCAAATATTTTTTCATACAAATTTTTATTGTACGAGATTGACATATTTACGTTCATAGAACTTATCATAAAACATACAGAATTTATCATATAATGCAGTCTCTAGATATACTGATTTCTTTTATTCGTCTCTACTAAAGGGCATTTGTTTGTTTGTCTATTTGCGTGTATGTTCGTCGAGATTTTTTTATCTTCGGATCTCTG
Organism: Ceratina australensis; assembly: GCA_004307685.1. Classification (NCBI taxonomy): domain Eukaryota; kingdom Metazoa; phylum Arthropoda; class Insecta; order Hymenoptera; family Apidae; genus Ceratina; species Ceratina australensis. Next base: position 68,197 of record SHCU01000369.1, read on the forward strand.
GATTTTTGGATATCTGGATGCCCGGATCTTTACATTCCTGAATTTCAAGATTCTTGGATTCCTGGACCTCTGCATTTGTGGATTTCTGAATATCTGGATATCTGGATCTTTGGATCTCTGGTCGTCTGGATTTCTGGATCTCTGGACTTCAAGTTTTCAAGATTTTTGGTTCTTTGGTTTTCTGAATTTCAAGACTTTTCGATATCTGGATATCTGAGTGCCTGGATCTCTGATTCTATCCTGGATTTATTCTAGATCTATCCTGGGCCTATCCTGGACTTTATTATGAGAGTACAAATGAATGATGAAAGAAATGAATATAATATCTCTTTAACTGGAGAAAATGTCGTACTAATTCTGTTCCCACATTAAAATTGTTTTCATTCAAATATGTCAAAATTATGTTAAAACCCAGTAACATCAACGCCAGATCGAGTTCTGAAAAAATAAGACACAAACTTATTACTCTCCTTAAATCTTGTTTCCTTAAGGAAAATTAACCCCAGCCGGAGCTGGTCAGATGTCATTGACCCAAGCTGTCAGTACTCATTTGCTCTAGTTAAAATCTAATATTAAATCCCACTTCCTCATTGCCTAGTGAGCAAAGAATTATTATCAAACTGTTTTTATAAAATTATTTAATAACATACTGATGTTTTAAAATATGTAGTTCTCAAGGTCCAACAACATCATTGATAACGTAAAATTTATAAATCATTTTGACAACATTATACTATACAGAAAAAACGAAATTTTGAAGAACGATGTTATTAAATAATATTTTAAAAACATGTATAAAACATAATGTCATTACGTTTACAAAATTGATATAAAATCAATATTTTAAGCATGCTTCCTAAATATTTGGACTATTTATTCTGAAAGTGATGCAGGTCCATTTTTAAAAGAATTTTCAAAGATATATCACGTAATTTACAATTAATTTAGTGTAAATTTGTTATACGTAACTAATAAACGTTTAATATCTTACAAACTGCGAACAACGCTTTGTTCAATTCATAATTAGGCAATAAAATAGCGATTGATACGCTAGCTTTCAGTTTTCTCGAAACAATAAAAATCTTGCATCGTTTTCAAAATAAACGGTCCATTTTTCGCTTACTAGGTAATTCTTTTAGTTGATTACATAGATTGTGAACATGCTGATATTTGTATGGAAGCATCTTTATAAATCATATTAGAGTAATATGTGTATTTACGGGAACGTGCCGCAATTTATCCTTGCGTACGGGAATGACTTATCTAAACACGGGCAAACTTATCGTTGCGTGTGAAATCTCGTACAATCGACGCGACGAAAGGTTTCCACGCCTTTTAATCTCTCCGCGTTTCCACGGTCGCATATCTGCGGTTGGTTTTCAGCCAGCGGGACGCGTTAGATTTGAATCGATTTCTCACACTTGCGATACACCGGAATGCAAATAGAAAGTTCGGGTCTGAATAGAATGTCTCTGCGGACCACGCCAATGAAAGTGTCTTGCGTTACAGTTACCCGTAGACGAGGCTAATCTCGGGGCAGGCTTGGATTTGTCGTAACCGTTGCAAAAGTCGATTTTGCTTCCGATTTAGGAGGTCCCGTGTTTTGCCCGGCAGGCTGATAATTTAGGAATTAAATCACTCTAACGCGCAGGTGCCGACGAAAATGGCATGATAGTTGCCAGTTCTGGTGAAAGTCGCATTCTGGGTAATATTTAGATTTCTTCTACTTATTCTCTATCGAATAATTGAAAAATCTATACAAATCTTCCGGTCTGCGAATTTTTCCTTTTCTCAAGTCTAAATCAGATCCTTCGAATGTAATTATGAAAAGTGGAGAAATAATTTTTTATTTGTAAAAATTGAAAATAAACGAAATCAGAATGTAATGTGATAAAAGAAATTCAAGCTGTGTTATACATGTATAAAATTCGTAGTCTACTTGTTAGCTTACTACAGACAAACAGCAAAGAATAATAGTATTTTTCTAACAGTGGTAGGCAACAAGCATTTACAGAGTGAATCAGTAAAAAGTGTCATTTAGTTCATCAACTGAACAACCTGATAGATATTCATATTAACTTGTCAAAATAGGATGAATTCGTTTAATGAACAATGCCATGTAAAGAATTCGTATAAAATGTTTTAGTTAAATAGCAAAAAATTACTTTCTTTTCTGTGTAAAATATTGCTTGGATTAAAGAATTGAAGTAGTAGTTTTCTACTAACATTTTCTGTATAAGTCACTGACCAACTGTGTGTGTCTCTTATGAATCATTTCTCTGGGAAACATTGTCTTGACGCGATCAAGGGACCTATCCGGGTTTTGTAATCGAATCAGTAAACGAGCACGTTCGTGCGCAAAAGCTGATGAATATTCTGTCCGCCGCGTAGAGAATCTGTGCGGTATAGCATGTTACTGTGAACGTGAACGCGACGAGAAATTGCTGCAGGTAACGTATCGCGGTATGGTATGCGTGAGTATTGCGTCAGGTCATTGACTTTCACTCTCTAACGATAGCTCGTTCACGAGCCGAACTAAGGAAAAGAATGCTTTCAAAACCGATCTGATTATTACTTACGAGATTTCATTATTCGCCAAAATTGTCATTCTCTCTTTCTTCAGAGGTGAAAAACAAATCTTCGTGTTCATCAGCTATCATTAGATTAGTCTTCTTAGATAAATTGTATAATAGAATGCAAGGTGTTCCACGTTTTAATGTTCAAACTTTGACAGTCTATTCTATGACACTGAATAAGAGAAAATGTTATGTAATCGTAGATCACACAGACCTTTATTAAATATTAACAAAAATGTGAAATGCAAATAGCACAGAAATACTAACCGATTTTATTGCGAGATAAATCAATATATATTATGTGCTACTTGACATTGTTATTTTCAGAGTTAATTAATGCTTCATTTCAGAATGTTTATGGTACTTGACACGGATCAAAGATCGAATTTATAACTGTGGGAATTTCGTTTCTATTCAGTTTCATTTCACTGAACGTATTATTCTTGTTAATCTTTTGTATTAATGCATTATGTGAATTTATTCGTATTTGATACACTTTATCTTTCAAGATATCCTATAGATAGAAGTAGAGTGGCGTGAGCCAAACCTTGGTAGCTAAACGACTGGGCCCACCGTGACCTATCCACTTATGATGAAATACTCCGATTATCGAACTCATGTCCTGTCATGTACAAGATAATCATCTATATCTTTCGCATCGAATATAATGGCACATCTTTCAAAGTATACGTAAATTCGTAATTTGTAAAATCCAGAAATTCAGTTGAAGTCAACCCTACCATAACCCAAAGCCAACAATAGTTATATAATAATTTTTTTAATAAAGCTCTGTATGACCAATGTTTGTACCATACCACCAATTTTGTACCATAGGATATACTGATAAAATTTAAACATTAAAACCAGAGCCACACTCTATATTAGGTAAGAAAAAAGTGTGGAAGTGTGATGAATGAAATCATGTTTTAAGAAATGTAGCATTAAATTTTGTTCAAAAAATCCGCGCTCTGGTCCTTTCTAGGTGCCTAATATAAAAAACATTGAAAGTGTAAACTCATTAAAAATTGTTTAATATTTAATTGAAATATTAATACGATTTTGTGAGTTAGTTCTATCACAGTGTCAATAATTGTCGTACTTTGGTCGATACTGTCATGTATTATGCTCATGCAGCTTTATGGTTAATACTGGAAGCCTTATTATCCCTGTCATGCACATGTTATTTTCTCTAAGCTGCCAAGAGACACTTGAACCAAAAATATTCTAATAGGGACAAAAAATGGGCCGCCAATTTATGGCCAATTTAATGAGTAAAGAGATTGAATTCTTTTTCCTTCGTGAAGATGGAGACTACACGAAAATATTCTAATGCAGACCAAAAGATGAGCCGTCATTTTTTGGTCAATTTAATAATATCATTTTTGTAAAGATCCATAAAATCCTCAAACTTGTACCAAGTTGCCTAAAATAAGCGAACACCTCATCCATTACAAAGAATTGCTCAGTCAACAGGCCCTTTCGACGAACCATGAATGAATTCTTTAAACCATATTCGGTCCCAGATACTCGCGCCAGGCCCACTGACAGCACCATCTCGCATAAACTGCCTACTGATATGATACATAAATGGTATAGTACAGTATTGACGAACCAATGACCTGTGGATTAGACCCAAGAAAGCTTTTCAAATGACCCTTGCGTTCATCTTCATAAACTCATTTTTTTTTTATCATAAAAGAGGGAGTAGATGAGAATTGAGAACTGAGAAACGGCTATAAATTTCAATTTAAAAGTAAGAAAAAGATCAGCTGCCAAGTGTATCTATCAACAAATTTTTAGCATTTCCAAATTATCGGTACCCTTTTTACCAATCCGTCCTTTTCAAGCGACCCAAAATCCTGCGACTTAACTTTATTTAAAAAAATAACAAACAAAATCTGACCCACTTCTCAAGAAGGTTCGCCATCACTGATGCAGTATAAAAAAAATTCGATACCTTATATCTATCGTACGAAACGCGCTGCGACAAACAGTAGAATGGTAGAACATTATCAATAACGGCCAGCGTTCGCTCGGAGATACTGATCGATCTGTCCCGCTGAGAGGGGTGCGCTGGCAGCGTTCGAGGACCTCGCGGGTGCTACGTAGTAAAACGATTGGGGCTGCGACTCGAGTAACTGCAACCTATGCGACTGCAAGGGTTGCTGTTGCTGCTGCTGCTGCTGTTGACGCCGTTGCTGCTGAGCGTAGAGCTGCTGCGACTGCTGCAGCAGCTGCGCTTGCTGCTTTCTGTAAAGGACCTCCTGGGGCTGCGCGGCGGGCGCAGCCTGGGTCTGTTGGGCGGCCTTATAAAGTGGGGACTGACGCTGCGGCTGTTGGGGCTGGATCGGCTGCAACTGCTGCAGTCCAAGATAGGACTGCTGGGGCTGGGCTACGAACGGTTGCAGTTTGTGACTTAGGCTGAAGTCACCCACGGTTTGGGGCAGCGTTTGATATAGTTGGGTATTGTACTGACCGGTTGCCGGGTCGTAAATTAGCTCCGACTGGTAGATAGGGTCCGCGGCGGGCGCTCCGATACCTGCGGTTTGACTCGACAATTTTACTTTCGATGCCTGCGGTTGGGGCTTAGACGTCGGCGCCACGCTGACCGTGTTCACGTAACGCTCGAGCTCGGCGGCGAAGTCGAGGTGGGACGCGGCCGACGCCGGCGTGGTGCGAGAATTCGGCGATACCGTGGAGGGAGCTCGAGTGTACGACAGCGCGGCGCGCTCCGTGCTGCTCGGGGACACGTACTGCGCGGCTACCTGGGCTACATGGGGTCTGGGTGTGATCGCGACCGATTGCGGCCTTGGGTGACGGGTTATCGGGCGCCGGGTGGTCGTTTCGAGGGTCTGATAAGCCGTCGAAGACACTGTAGGCTGGCTGCGGAGGATCGGTGACGCCGTGCTCTGATACTGCGTGGTTGACGAGGCTATTCTGTACAGAGCTGGGCTGGCCGTAGGTGACGGCTCGTACAGGGCGGTTGACGGCGTCACTGGCACGTAGCTCGGCTGTTGACCTCTGTAACCGCTTTCTCGTAGCTGCGAAGGCCTCACCAGGTCATCCTCGCCCAATTCTTGACTCGCGTCATCGTCTAGTTTGTAATGTGACTGGAAGATCGTGGTCGGTGCTCGGGTGGTAGACTGTTGATAGGCTGGTCTCACGGGTTTCGGCACTGGTCGTACCGACGGGTAGTTCGCTGGCCCGGAGAGTTCGTCCTCTTTCTGTTCATCGGCGAGATCGTCCTCGTCTTCTTTCGGCGCGTTCGGGTCGCAAGGATTGCCGGAGACGTACGTGAATTCTCTTTTGTTGCCGTCCGGGTCGATGTACCCGTACTTGCCGCGCACCACGCAGTCTGTACCGCGGGTCTCTTCTTTGAACGAGCCGTCGGCCGCTTCGTAGCCGAAAGTGAAGGAACCGTCATCGTTCACTTTGTTGTAATTACGGATGGTCTGGACTGGCGGCGGTCTCGACGAGTGCAGAGCGTCCTTCGAACGTGGTGAAGGAAGCGCACGTGTACGTGTTTGATAGACCGGCGAACTGTAATCGTCCTCAGCTGCTTGGCTGTCGTCCTCCTCGTAATATACTTGCGGCTCAGCGACGCGCGGCCGGATCTCCACTCGTTTCGCTTCCGTTAACAACAGAAGGCATAGCGGGATTACCTAAAAATTTAATGTCGTTATTTTAGACGATTGGGATATGTTCATTTCTTTTTGTTTTCTTTGTGTAAACGTGAGGTAGATATAACGTTCGTGACCAATGCAGCGTTTGTTGGGAATGCTGTAGCATTCCCGGATTTTACAAAAATAAATTTTATAAAATTTTATATTATAAATTTAATATATTTTATAAAAATTCCCTTGCAGTTGTAGTGAGGATGATTGCCATGTAGTGGAAGAGATAGGGAATATAACGAAGGTACAAGAGAAGGATAATAGTGGAGAGGATATCGAAGAAAAAAAGGAGAAGTTTCTCATGAGGGGTATTTTTATGTTCTACACCCACGATAGTCAGTATTTAAGTAGATATTAACGACATAGTCTTAGATAATGTCAAAATTAGATACTTGTCAATAATTAAGAATTAACTCGTATCTTTCAAATCACGAATAGGAAATGTGGTTTTCATTAAACTTTTCTTAGGCGTTTAAAGACGATAATTAGTCGATAATACCTTCCAAATAAAAAGTCACATTTCTTAAATTTAAATCAAGTCAATTATCAGACAGAGATAGTGAATTTGCAAACGCAGTGTTAAAAATACTTGCTTCTTTGGAATTCAATTATTAATACATAAATGGAGATCGAATTATTTAATCACTCGGGAATGTATACAAGTCACATTAATTATATTCTACATAAACTATAGTTGCGTTCTAGATAGAAGGCAAAATTTCATATGCACGAACCTAATATGTACGCATAGTTGCAGCATGAAGCGATTCTATCGCGTCACGCGAGGCGTAATCGAAATTGTTGGATTAGAATGTCGCCTAGAATCTAGAATGACCAGGCTGTTATTCTAGTTGCCAGCTACGGAAACCGGATTTGTACCAAGGCGTATATGGTTTACGAGTGAATAGGAAGCAGAAGATGGCGAGGAGAGAGCGAGAGTTTCGCGGATCGGTGAACTCGTATACGTACGTGCATGTATGTAAGGTATGCGCGGTAAAATGCGTCGGGAAAATTATCACACGTCCTATTCATAAAGTAGTAAATTTCTTATTTTTTTAAATCAATTTCCATTCGCTAGAGTCTGAGAAATTAAATATCGAAAATCATATTCTATAGAATAGCCCTTCAAAAATCCTGACACATTCTTCTGGCATATTAGTATATCTCTGATCTTCGGTTTTTATTTCATATTTCATTCTTTTTGGTTCTCTTTGGTCTTTCGGTTTTTATTTCATATTTCATTCACTGCAATGCAAGAAAGTAAATATTAAAAATCGAAAATGTGCACGTAACCCTTAGAGTTTATATGCCGCTTATATTGTAGTCATCTAGTTTAAAAAGATAAAAAAACGAATATGAAGAGAACGAGAGTTTCTCGGATCGGTGAACTCGGATGCGTACATATGTATATGTATGTATATGTATGTAAGAAGGTATGGGCAGTTAAATTCTTTATCGCTTCACCTGAAGCATAAACGTAGCTAAGAAAAAATATTATTGCGTGCGCTCATCGTGATGTTACGGTACGCGATAAACTCGCGGATATTACGGGAAAAGGATGTGCAGAGATATCGGTTTGTTATGCAAATGTTGTCCTTCGCCTGAGATCTTATCAATGTCATGTTGGTGGTCGCGATTTTTCATTTCCTTCTTGCTTTCCGAGAATCACGTGGGTGTCCTGTTTATTTTAGAAAACTGATACTTGAGGTTTTGTTCAGGCGATATCTGGTATACTTGGTTAAAGCGTCGTCGAAACATAGTTGACAAGACAGCTTTTCCAGTAAAGAATTTATTTTTGAGTTGTTTCAATACAGCGTATGGCATAGAGAGTTAGAGCCAACTTTAAATAAAGAGAGCCAACTATTCTAGCAATATTTTTAATTCATCTAGTTTTGTGATAATAAGCATTTCGTGCTATATTTATTTTCTTTTGCTACTGTTATTATAGAATAAAATTCTTCAACGAGTAGTATGATTTTTAGGAGTAATAAGCTAATAGTAGAGAAATTTTTAGGAAAAGAGTAAATTTTCCAAACAGGCTAAATGAAAGCTTGCGACACGCATAAGTCAGGATGGTTTTAGTACTTCCAGGAGCTCGTATATGTCGTGGTTTCAGAGTTTGGGATTTTTGGCTCGACTCGATAATGTCGATAATGGTCTGATACCGATCGGGTGGCCGTAAACTTTGGAGCAGGAGGTTGGATTTCAAGAGCCTCGGAAGGTTATACAAATCCTTCCTCTGAAGTAAAGAAAGGCAAGAAAATAACAGTCATTGAAGGTAATGATTTTTAAAAATTACTAGACAAAAGTAATTAACTACTTTTGATATGACGACTTGTTCATAAATTACAATGCGATTATCGAACAAGTATTGTAAAGTGTAAATGCACTGACACAAATCATTGAAACGTAGTATAAATTGCGTTTGACTCATCTAATTGCATGCATGAGTTTATAATAGCCTGAGTCATAATCATCGCAATTACAGCAAACCGTTATAACGGTGATGAATTTCATTCATAATTCACGGAATCATAGTTTACTCGTTTGTACTCTACGTGTCTCATTGATTCAAAGCTTGATTCAATGCTTTGACCCTCAAGCAGACCTATCCTAGTGTGACCATTTTATTTTCCTTGTTTCTCTTATCATCGGATCGATCAATACTTATAAATATAATTTAATTACTTTGTTTTTTAATTAACTTATTTTGTTAATTTGTGACAGTAATTTATGTGTCCCGTTAGTGTTGTAAGTCTGAAGCAAGTACACAGAAAATTATAACGATTTGAAATATTTTTTTTCCAATCCGCAAAAATAATAGACGCGCAGTATTGTATACACATACATGTACGTGGTTGTAGTAATATTCGCAAATGAATCTTATAGTCTATTGTATCTATTATATCTATAATAAATTACCNTAAGTCTGAAGCAAGTACACAGAAAATTATAACGATTTGAAATATTTGTTTTCCAATCCGCAGTAATAGACGCGCAGTATTGTATATACATACATGTACGTGGTGTAGTAATATTCGCAAATGAATCTTATAGTCTATTGTATCTATTATATCTATAATAAATTACCTTCTTATTAATTTAATTCGTGATATTAATGCAGAATATTTCTCTCGTAGTCCTTGAGCGTTCATTTAAAAAAAAACTGTAAGGTTCCATTTATTTGCAATTGAAATCAGTAAGTTTAGCGGTTAACCATATTTATACTTCGCAGTAGTATCCGTATTAACCCTATATATAATTCATAAATCGAATACATTAATCTACTGAATAATAATAGATTTGATAAATTCACTGTAATTAAATATACATTGCAAACGTTGCGATCTCCGAACAATCATAACAGTGATTAACGATTTATTCAGACAATGAACGTTTCGTTCAACCGGATACCCGACAGACGTTCTACTGTGTGTATTGCGTCGTATTCGTTTGAACTTGAATCGAGACCAGGTGAATTTTTCAAACTGGTCAAGGATACTTTCGACTATTAAAAGAGAAGGTAACAAAAATGATCGTACGCCAGAAACAGCGTTAACGCAATCACTGGCGGCTCGAGTCAAGCGGTCGCCTCAGGGCAACTCTTTTGGACTTCACAAACTTAAGTAACAAGGTAACTCTCATAATCTTATTAACAAAAAGAAAAATGACAAGAACTTTCATACACGTTAAATGAATTTATTTAACACTAGAAAGACTGAAACTTATTATATACCTATTGTTGGATACTCTTAGTCACTTCAGATAACTTATTTGCGTGCTTCCGTCTTGATTTATTTTTTGCAAAATCGTATATTATTTCGGTCCCTGGTCTGTTAAGCCCGCGACTGAACGCGAGAAACGAGTCGGTGTTGTGGTGAATTTCCTGTGGGTCGTCGCGAGGCGTGGTGCCGCCTGTCTTTTGCACGAGCATTTCGTTCTCGGTTCAAGGAGATCCAGAAGCGAGACACCTCACCGTCGCGGCGAGCTAAACGACGACGCTCTGAATCGGAATCTCTCACGGTATAAGCGAGCCCAGGCACGCCGTAATCTTTGTGCCTCGCCCCGTATTCGGGTCAACCCGAGTAGTAGAAATTACGTAACACACGTGAGCGCCGCTGGGGCGGTTCCCACCAAGGCGAGCCGCACGGGGCCACCGAGCCGCTCTACGCTGTACCGGAAGTCGGGGCTATGAGCACGTAACGATCTAAAGGACGTGTACGAACTGACTCAACCATGGGAAATGTTTCCTTCATAACAGGAAAAATGAAGATGAATCGCGATAAAGTGTTACGAGGTAATTGAAGCTTACGTCGATGCACCACTTACGGCCAGTTTCTTCGGCTGTCCTCTACGTATGTTCGATTCTTCGCGGAGAATCGATTTCGCGAATCGATCTGAAAGGCATCGATTTTCTCCTTCTATTTTTTTCTTTGCATACGTGGGCTGATATTAGAAACGATTGTTTAAGCAAATCGAGTGAAAATGTCAATTTTGCAAGAATTGAGATGAAAGTTACAAATGATGCATAGTATAATTTAACACTAGGAAGACTGAAACTTAGTATGTACCTATATTGTCTATATTCATATATAATAAATAGCAATATATAAATAGCGATCACTGTACCTAATAATGAATAGATATAAAATTTATATTTGTAGATAAAAAGGCATGATTAAATTGAGTCACGTAACAATAAAATTAATGTTGCGATTAAGCTTTTGTTACATCGATTGCGCACTTCGGTTGAACTCGATTCTTGTGATGAAAGTGGCTTACAGGAAGCGCTGTCATTTCAACTATCACTCCCCGTACATACTTGTAGCCTTTCTGACGCAAGTATTTAACTAGACTTCCGTCGTTTTTAATTATCGTAACGAATTCGCTTGTATTTTCATTTTCCTCTCACTTTGTCTTCAGCAATCTCCACGTTTCCCTTTATAAATTACGTATGTTCACCGTCATAACGAATTCCTATCGTTATTTATCGTTTTGATCACAGGCTGCTTCAATTTCACTTCGAAAAACGTCAACGATTATTCCGTAAGCTTTTTTTCACATTATGATTTATGCGTCTGCTTCATGTAACATTCCCCGCATTTATAAAATCGTTGTATCGGGTTTCTGTTACGTATAGAGAAAGAATCGACGTATAAAATTACGCGATGCCTTGTATTGTGAATAACTGGTGTGGAACCGACGTAAGAGAAAATTCTTGCATAAAAACATGCTATACGCCTCCTTGAAGTGCACGGAAAGTGATGTCGATTTAATTACCGCTTTTAATATTTATGCATACCAGGAAGGTTACGTTTTTCGAATACCAGCTTTCAAAGAAATAAACAATTTCTTTGTTCACTTCCCTGTTACCTTGCCTTGTCTTGTTATTGTATACCTTAACTGTATCAGTAATTTAATGAACATGTTAGGTAAATTTTCTAATTTCTCAATTAATTTCTACATATTAGTTGTTTTGAAAAAAAGAATTTTGAGTTTAAGAATTCAATCAATGGAAAGTTAATTAATATTTGGCTGGGCTAAACAGACTACGATTTAAGAAGACATTTATAATTGTGCGAGTATATCGGAGAAATAAATAAATAATAAAGTATCCTAAGAAGCCCTAAACATCTATTGCGTAATTAAAGTCTTGACATTAAAAAAAATCATAAAATTAAGAAATTCCGTAACGATAAACTCTAAGCATCGAAGATTATTCCAAGTTTTATAATCGAGTTCAACGTGCGAAAGGTATTGAAAAAATTCAGGAATGTAACACGTATAGTACATGTGAGAGTTCTTCCGACTTGTTCAATCCACAATTTATATTAAATAAGAATTCATAAAATTCGAATGAGATAGCTTTCACTTTGCAACAAAAACTTCAGTAAAATAATAACGAATCTAATTAAAAGCACAATAAAAATGTGTATACCAGCAATTAGTGAGATTTATGATTCGATACAGTCGTCTATCTAAACTATCTATTCGTTCTTGAAATTCTGCAAATTGCACATGCATAGTTCTTTGTCGTGGCATCTTGTCCGAGCGAAACGTCAAGTTCCACTCGTTGGACCGTGTCATCTTCTTTCTCTATTTTCTATTGGAAAATATGCCCAGAAGAAAATGAGGTGATACTGTGGCGAATCGGGCAACGGCCAACATTCTTCGACCGAGTCGATTTCTTCGATTCCAACCGCAAAGCAATCGCAGCGTGAAACTAATGGGACCTTGCCCTTTCAAATGAGCTACGAGAAAAATCATGAAACGTATGGACCGCTAACTATGTTTAGATCAGGAGTTCCCAAAGTATTCGCAATCTTTATATCCCATGTTTACCAAAAAATTAATAAATCCGATTCATTTAAATTTTAATTATTATAAGAATAATCTCAAACTGGTGTCTCATCTTATTTTCTATCGTGCAAAATATTAGAAATTAGGGACCTAAAATGCTGAAGTATGAGCTATTCTTAATTCGGAAAAAATATTGTACAGTTACACAGTATTTATTAGTGGAATTTGATATCTGTGATAAACGTTTCAATGTTTCCATATACATATACGTTTCTCGATACTACTTTCATTGATACGTTTTCTCGTAATCTACCTTGCAAGTGTTTTCAATGACACGCAATTTGAACTAGTCGAATTATAACAAATTTCGAAATAAAGGACTATTATCAATTTTTACAGAGTGAAGACTTTTAATTGATTCTTAGAAAAAATTATTTTCAGCACTTGTACAATTGAGAGCAGAACTAAATATGCACTATTTAAAATTGATATTTTTTAAATCTGACCAAACGATCCAAAATTTAGTGAATTAGTTTAGTATATTATATGTACAAAAGATTGCTAAAAAGTTGTAAATGGAAAAGTGTGAAACTTTCGGTTCTTTTAGCTTTTTACGTTTGACATTTGACATTTTATTATAGAGTGATGGGAGCAAATATGACATAAACATGGGACGTATAATTTTGAAAATATTTCTATGTATAGTTCGTGTTTCTACGTATAGTATACAATAGTAGTGAGGCATATGGCAATGGGTTTGTTAAAACAGGTTCGAACGTAATCGGGTCGCGTATTCACGGCGATAACATCGACGAAGCTGGCAGAGCGGCTGGAATCGGCAGCAATCGAAAGAATATTCGAGACGTTCTGCGCCGTTTTGTTGGCACACGACACGTCCTTGAGACGGGGTGGGTACGCAGTACTTTCGAACCGATCTGGTATGCATCATGCCGCGTGGGGCGTGCACCGATTAATTTTCAGCCAGCTCATGATAAAATGCGGCTGTCCTTCCGCGCAATCAAATCCTTTGGACGACCACGCCAGCTGACGAAATACC
>SHCU01000369.1:82952-95453 GCA_004307685.1 Ceratina australensis
TATAAAACAATTGATTTTATTATAACATCGCTCGCATGAATTCTGTAGCTGTTAGAGTTTATTGAATTAATTTATAGCATTTAAAGTATTAGATTTTTTTATATATTTAAATGAGTAGGAAATAAGATTTCTAAAATTAATTTCCGCACTTAAAGGGTTAATATAGCATTTTTAATGTAGCTTTTGTACTTTATTTCTGTTTTGAGGCTTTTATACGCTTTCATAGACTGCTTTATAACATAAAAAGGGTATTTTTTAGGAAGATCTTTTTAATGGAGAAATTTAATTAAGAAATTATTGGTAGGGTAAAGTAATCCTTGAGCATTCATTAAAAACAAGGTAAGGTTACATTATTTGCTACTTCAATCAATAAGTTTAAAGGTTAACCATATTTCTACTCCGCAGTAATACCTGCCTTTACCTTAGTCTAAAATTAAGTAGCTAACAATTAGAGTAATTGAAGTATTTTTTTCTAGAACATCGTTTCCATCGAGGTAACCATTGCGAGAATTATGCCGATTAAAATCTCAGCTGATCAGTACAGATCGTCTTATTATTATCGAGATTGGATGCTGGCAGGCTCGGCCCACTGAAAGCGTGCGCGATCTAATGTTCAACGGTTCCCCGTCTGATCTGGAAAATCGTGACAGGCCACCGTAATCAGCGTTAGAACATGCCAGTCACGCACAGTGAGAGGGTTTATACGAACGAACACATTTCAGTTTATTTGCTCGCGGGCAGTCGCTGCCTCGTCTACCACGCCTTGTCTAGGCCCCCTGGCTCTGCTCGGGTACTTTCCAGAGAAAGGAAGAACAACGCTTGCCGCGCAAAACCTGTCTTACTTTACGGTTCTTATACACCTACGAAAGCGAACGTGATAGCCCTGTTATATTGCGGAGGTTGTGGCGAATTCTTGACTTTTACATTTTCTACTAAAACCTTTCGCATCTGCAGTATTAAATAGAATTCAGTTTTCTCTAAATACAAAAAGGAACACTTCATTCTGAAGTTTCGTCTCATCATTATATTTTCTACCAAAACTTCTTATGTTCTTTATAAAATAAAATTCAGTTCCTGTAGATGGATTCTTAGTATAACATTATGAAAAATGAATTCTCTTATTATAATTACTTAGTAGCATATTACTTTGAGATCAAGAATCTAACAAAACGTGTACAAGTAAAAGATAAGTGTACAAATAATTAGATTGACAAATGATATTTTTTTAGGAAAAATATAAAATGAAATCTGTCGTATTTATTTATAACATAATTTTGTATTTATGTTTGCACGTTTTCCAAACGAAAGTTTACTGATGCATGCAATAATATAATGCTATTCACGAATTTTTGTATAAATACCCCAAAAATGTAAATATAATTTTTTAAAAATACAATACCCATCGCATCTTTGTATTTAATTCACGTCTGAACAGTGTTTGAATGAACATATCGTATTGATAGTGCAAAGTCGCCTTGATTTCTAGCAATGAATTTAAAGGGAAAGAGAAAGAGTAGAGGACGGTGTATTGGTAAGGGTAAGATCAATCGAAGAACTCTTTCGAAAGTAAAAGTGAGTTATATAGTTTCTCGAGGAAGGCAGTAGCTCGGAGCAATGTTCTTATTTACCGCAATCGCTTCAATTTATTTTCGTTACACACGCTCAACGATATCTACATGGTGTCCCGAACTTACAACGAAACATTTTCAATGATCAGGCTCCGATTTTAAAGAAAGGCAATCTACATTTTTTTATTATTATATTATCATTTCATAAAATATGTATATTTTTCACATTAGTATATATGTATGAAGGAGATACTTCGGTATCAACATTCAAGTGGACCATCCCATATGTATAGCTTTGGACAATTATTCTGTGTGAGTTCCCTAGCGAGACAATATTCACAAGTAGTAAGAAATCTGTTCGCTTATGTTTCAATGCTACAGACTTAAGCATTGGCAGCATCATCATCTGCCGGAGCACTGAAACATAAACCAATAGATTTCTTACTACTTGTGAATATTGTCCCGCTAGGGAACTCACATATAAGCAGTAGTGGGTTCAGAATAATTGTCCGAAGCTGTACAGTAAACTAATTAGTAACAAAAATAGAAAGTCCTATAGAAAGGCCATAATTTTGAGATAGTATTTAGAGATTTAATTTTGGAGAGTGGATCCATATCCTAAATATGAGACTTTCTAAAATATGTATGAATTTGATTAACTCAAATTATTCCTTGTGGGCTTTGTAATAGCGATTATTGTCATGGCCTCAGGAATTGCAACCGCCAGTCTGTTTCATTGTATCGTAAATGAATGTTCAGAAGTGACTCAATAGATTCTGATCGTATGAGAAGAAACTCGATCAGCAAGGTCGAATATTTATTCTCAGCTGCAAATTAATCTCGCTTGGCTGGCTACGTGGATATCCTTATTCGATCAGAGGAAAGTGTTCGTTGCAGAACAATTATCGGAAATTACAGTTTTCCGTGTTATTTCATTCTCCTATGTTATTTACGAATCCACTTTTTATTCCTTAATAATCATGTAGGTGAACTTGATTTATTTGCACTGAAAAGTTTATTCAACGGAACTCACTTTCATTGGGAATGGGAATGGAAAAGAGTAGAGTAGTCAGTCCTTTATCATCACAAGAACTACCTTCCTATACAATTTGCACATCTTTCAAAAGGTTTATCAGATAATATAAGCATTTACAGTGATCCAGATAAACGAAAGAAATAACAATGAGTGTACGATTATAATGTGAATTTTAAAAGGAGTCATTTGATGCCACTTGGTACGTTTAGTATTAAATGTTGTTAGTCTGTATTATTTGGGTTTATTAAATATAAAACATGTTATGATTGAATCAAGTGCGTTGACACACGAAATATTTTAGAAAGAGATGTTAATAAATTTTCCGTGTGAGCGGCTCACTTATTATGTATCTCTTCATCAGAATTGATCTATTACCTTGTAAACGATCTGTAAACATGTGGTTTCACGCTGGTTCTTGAAAAAGTGAAATGATTTTTAATTAAAAGACGATGCACATTTGTATGCACAACAGAATTTCTACTGACTTTCGCGAAATTAGAAATAGCACGATTAGCATTGTAAACAACATAGCTAGAGAATTAATTTGAAGAGAAGGAGGAAAATATTAACACATAGGAAATCATAAGGATAAGATTGCGTAATACCACTGTTAGGTGCGATGCCAATCTCTAGAGGATGTTACCTTCCCTATTAAGATTTCCTGGATCGATAGAATCGCGGTAATTGCACGTGTAAATTTGTGAACAACGTATTTTGCAGAGCAGACAAAGTTTGCACTGCAGTGGTCAGAAGACTGCAAGTCTTATGCATTTGTACGAAAAGTGAACATAAATAATGTATAGCATATAGCAATAATGCATAGCAAATACACAACAAGGGTTTTCAATTTTTTTTTGCTTCCAGTGAATCGTTTCAGCAATATTTTAAGAATGCTATTCTGTCCTCTCTAGGATTTTCTAACTCCGAAAGTTTATTTCATAGCAATTATTCAAATTCGAAGTTTTAATCCTTAAAAATAATCACCAACTCTCAGACAAGTAATGAACGTTTTGTTGTGCACAATGTGTTGTACACTTTCAAACAATTATTCTTGGCAAGCTTTGGCTTATGCTTGTGTTTATATTATCCCTGTACGAGACGTACACGTAAGCGGAGAGTAATTGTCCATACTGCACATTGCAACAAGGTATGCGTAACGCGTCTACATGCTACTATAAGTATGTGATTGATCTAGATTCTAGATACATATGTTTCACTGTGTTGCATACCGAAGTAGGAAGCAGTTTAAGTTAGAACGTTTCAAGCGCACTTTCTTCGTTTCTATTTCCGTAGCGGAAGCTGCGATCGATCATTCCTCTCAGATTTAAACGGTTCCACTACCTGCTAATGCGTTCTAATTAGTTAGTTTGTTCGTTAGTGAATCGATGCCAATAAACGATTGTTGGTTTGAATCGTGTTGATCAAGGCATAAATGAAATATTAAACGATGCAGAAATCATTCGAGGAAAGTGAAATCGTACAAATTTTTCTTGGCAAGGTATTTTAAACTTGTTGCAGTCGAACAAACATAAAATATGAAACAGAATCGTGTGGTGATTGAATTACAAGTAAGCTTAATTTCGTTGTCACCGCAGTCATAAATCACAAGGCACAGACAAAGTCACAAATCATAATCGCATGTTACAGTCATGAGACACAAATCACGAGACTCAGGCAAAGTCACATTACAAGCTACAGTCACAAGTCATGACTCATTATTAAACAATTTTTTATGCATAATTTCTAATATTCTAATATATAGTTTTGACACTTGTTGAGAAGATTGTATCAGATTGTAGATTGTATCACCCATTTACAGTTCTTTTTACTTTATATTGTCCCTTAAATAGTATGCACGAAATCGTTATTAGTGAAACCTAAAGATGTTTTTAAACTACATATTAACGACACGTACAAAATTACAAAATTTCCCTATTGCTGCATCTACATTTTTTCACGAATTAAATCAACATTTCATCATGAACATGAGAATTCAAGGCATAGTAACTCTCCTGATGACCTCGCGAAATTTCTAAAATTCTGCACAATGCTTTATTAGTGTAACACCTGGTGACTGTGAAAATTTAAATGCTCGGTCATTGCTTTCGTATAAAGGCCCGTACAACGTTGAGAATAATTTAAGTTGAAACCCGGAGTTGAACGCGAGTAAGAAATAACCGGGAGATGAATAAAAGGCTCTGGTGGATTTCCCAAGATCTCGCGCGTCCGTCTTGTCTTCGATGCGAAAGAGGATGCGAGATGACACGGCGCGTGTCATCTCGTTTCCCGGCAAAGTGTATCCGCCGGAAGCGGACGAAGATATGTGAAAGGATTCGCGAACGTTCGGTGAACGCGAATTATTATGTACGTACGTATGTGTGTCTCGTGGCGACGAGGAATATTCGAAAGCGCGATAGATGCGGATCGGCCAGTCTTCCGGGCGAGGAACGAAGCTGGGAGTCAAGTAAAATGCGCGCACATAGACGAGGATAAGCGTTCCAGAGCCTAGATACCGTCGTCTCGCGAGCAGAACAGTGAGAGTGAACGTGACTCGGTCGCGACGCGTGCATACACTGCACTTCAAAAGTATGCGGACACCTGCTATTTCTTTAGGAAGCCGTTTTTGTACACATATATACATGGTGTCCGCACGTCTCTTGTTTAAGGATATTACGACCATATACAGAAGATAACTTCAATGGATGCGTAGGACCATTTTTAGAGAGTATATCTAAAAAATATGGTACGTGCTTATAGGGCAAAGTGGAGATCATGAATGGAAGTACCATATCATGTTATCGCGAAATTGCAATTTTCATAATTTTTTTAATATAAATAATCAATGAATCTGTTTGGAAAAATTCTCGTTTGTATTACTAATACAGAAGAAGATGCCTGAATGTTCTGAATTATGATGTACAAGTCCAAAGAATCCCTCACGTTTATTCACACTGAACCATTAAATTGGCAAGCAAACAGTTACATGGAAAAACTAAGACGAGCTTTTGTTAACTGGTTCTCATTACAACTTATTTTAACTCACGAAGCTTTCACCAGCCCCATTCTGTTATACAATAGGATTGGTTTAACGAGCATGCAAAATATGTACGTTCGGTTTCTAATTATGGGAGAAGTGAGTGAGTTAAAACAGTGTACGACTGTAGGGTTACAAAAATAGAAAGGTGTTAGTTTTCTAGAGAAATACTAGAAATTCATGTAAATCTCTCAATTCCTGTTCACGTTACAATTTCTATTCACTGGCTTACTTTTATATAATTTTAAGATAATATATAAGATTATGGAAAAATAATAGAAATTGTAGCATGAACGTAAAGTGGGGCTATTACTATATTTGTTTAGAGTGAAAGATAAGTAACAATGGATAGTAAAGAAAAAGTTACGCCACGATACGAATTATTTAGGTATTCATTTATTTTTACTGGTTTTAAAGGTCCTGGGTTGAATCGTTCGAATTGTTTTGTCAATTTGTAAAATGAACTGTTGAAATAACTTAAAAAATTTATATAGAACCGTCTCAAAAAATACTTATGTGTATTACATATTTTACGTTTTTTCAACTTTTGTATATCGCATGCTGATTTCGTTTGCTCTTAGTACCTCATTTTGAAATTCGAGGTCTATTGCTTATTTTTGAATTTTGAAACTTCTTCTTTGCCTTCAATTTGTAAAACTTCGTAAAATAATAATTATTCGACCTAATAAAATGTAGATGGACGTATCATTATGAAAATATTGTAGCATGTCACTTCGGAAGATCGACGTGGGCTTTGCGTTATTTCAGAAAATCCTTCACTATAAAAGATCTTTATCACCCGTGGCATAAAGTATCTCAACGATTAAAAAGAAATGCAAAATTCACACGATGAGGTATAATTTCCACGATACGTAATCACGCTCACGCCATTTTCCTTCTGTTCGTAATAAAAATGCAAGGATAACGTGTTTCCACGATAAAAATAGCAACAAATTTTTTCACCGTTATAAAGATAGATATCGACATTCGCTGTGTTATACGTTCCTACGTAAATACATACATACGTACATAATTGAATGCATTCGATGTCGGAGCCGAAGCGGCGTGAGTCATGAGAAATTTTTCGACATGTCTTAACGATGCCGGCGCGGTGGTGAAATGTGAGAAACGAAATGCAAAATGAACTGTGGGAAAATGCGGAGGAAACAACAAGAGTGAAAATGCATCCAAGGCAAGGGTTAAACATGGTCATGCTTCGTTGATTCGTAGCACAACGCGATAACAATATGTGCCGGTCTATTATACAACGCGTGCTATCTAATTTTCCAATGCTTCCTTAATCACGGTATCTGGCAGATTTTCTTATAACGGAACGCAATTTCTAATAAACGTATTGCAAACGTGCATAATAATAATATAAGAACAGGACTAATCATGAATGATAGTAGCGGTAATCCGTGCATGGAATTTCGAATGGTAACGCACATTCAAGGAATTACTATATCTAATCTTAAATTTCAGCGGGTGGTAGTCCACTTTAGTCCAAGAAAAGTAATTATTTGTTAGATCTGAAAATGTCAATTTGTGTGCCAAATAAAGTGTATTTGCGGGGAATTTAACTGCACTACTTTATTCAAAAGAAATCTGCAGCTGAAGCACATAGAATTCTTGTTGAGACCTACGGTGACAATGCTCTGTCGAATACGACATGTGATACGACGCTTCAAAAATAATGATTTTGATCTTGAGGATAAGGAACGTTCTGAAGTAATAAACTTTCATGTCTGCCTTTGATATTCATTTCTCAAGAGACTGGATCTGTCAAGAGCCGTACGTATCCGAGGAAAGCAAGCCGTGACCGGAATTTAACCCTGTATTTGTACACATTAGCCGCGCTTTCGCAATTTATCGACGATGACGACAAGTAGTTTCACCGTCATTGGGGTTTCTAAAGGGGCCAAAGAATTTAGGTCTCGGTAACGAGCAGCGAAAAATGAATGCATCGTTATTATTACCGGCACGTTTCACACTTGACGTGCGAGCGGTCCTATAACGTGTATTGGTCTTCAAGAACTGTTTGTTTCCCATGCGATCGCTTTGAAGTGCTAACCGGATACTAATCTGTTACTATTATTGTAGGATACAATGAGTACTCTATATTTGTACAGAACATTCTGAACATCTTCAGTATATCATTCTTTTTTATATAATAAAATAATAAATAAAATAATGAATAAGAAAATAAAATAATAAATATAGTTCTTTTATAAATGCAAAAAATGCGCAGTCTAATTGTATATGTTACAAGCAATTATACATAAGGAAAATTGTATTGCTATTAACAATAAGTCTTCAACTACAGTGTAAGGAAAGGAGGAAAATCTAATGATTGTACAGAATCTACAAAGTGTGTACATACATATTGAAAATCGAGTGTCTAATATTGTCTGTGCGCCTGTCTAGTAAGCATTTTATTAGTCTGCTAATAGCTTTCATTATTTTCGTAAGTCAGTTTACACGTAATGGCGTTCATTAAATTGTTAATTACGATTGTATAATCTCTTACACTATATAAAAGAATTTCATCGGATCACGTAATCGAGAAACACTGACGAATAAGGAATTAATATTTGCAGAAGCTCGCGCCTAAGAAGACCACATGAAATATTCATATCCTGTAACGGACAGGTGGCTGGTCGTTTCGATTCCACCAGACTTACCGCTATTTACGTCCAAACCGGTACCAGAAAAAAAAAACGAAAGTGAAAAGCGTATCGGTTCATTTTCACCATAGAAATTAATGAGACTCACTATGACACTAGTTGTACGTATAATATATTTAAAAGTCACAAGAGTTAACATTATTTTTAAGTAAATTGTATTGCAAAATATAATTCTGTTTTTTGTTTTTATTCATGATTTTATTCAAATTTAAGATAGACTAGGCAACAATTTATCATTGTGCACTTTCTTCGATTTAGTTTGATTATCAGTGAAATAGTGTGTAACGTTCGGGTCATAAATACTAGTTTCTCGTTGCGAGAAAGGTGTAAACTAAATAGGTACTGTTCTACATTAGTGAAAGTGGCTATAAAATTATGATATGATTAACATTTATAAAAATTTACATATGCTTGCTATTTCTTCACGTATAACTCTATTCAACACAGATTCGGATACAACGGATATTAAGCTGAATTATAAATAATTCATCATTGTGCGCTTTGTTCAATTTATTTGAATTATAGATGAAATAATGTTCAACGTTTCTGTGTTAATTTTAACATTAGAAATATTGATAGAGTAAAATTAGTAAATACTGTTTCATATTAGATGAAGTAACTGCAAGTTATGGTATAAATAAAATTTTAAGAGTTATGTCCACAAACTGGTTTTCCTTCACTTATCATTTCCTTTTACAACAGACACTAAATTGAATAATAAACAACTTTTTATCGTTCGATTTGTTTCATTTATTTCCAATGAAACAGTATCTAATGTTAAGGTCATGAATACTGGTTTGTCGGTATGAGAATAGTACGCACTAAATAGGCATTGCTCCACATTCGTAAAAGTGGCTATAAAACTTCGATATGAATAAAAATTAAAATAAATATAAGTATGATTGTTTTTTTTTTCTATTCAAAACAGGATATGAAGTTAGAATAAAAAAGAGACTAAATTGAAATAATAAATCATTTATCCTTGTCTAATTTGTAGGTAAGAAATTGGATGAATTATTTTGAAGAAATGAACGGCTTTAGTGAAAAGTCAAAATAATTGAAAAATTCTCTGTAAATCAATTTCATTAATAGCACTTTCGGATGATGTAAAACATATGTACAGAGAATCTGTATAATCTTTCAATTAAAATTTAATCTATCAAATTGATCACATTATTCAAATTAATATTCTATTAATTATACGAACAAAACAAATATTAAAGAGTTAATACATTTCCTTTGAAACTGTTTGACTGTGTTTAACGTTCAGGTCACAGTAGTTTGTCGTTGTGAAAAAGGTACAAATAGGCACTGTTCTACATCAGTGAAAGTAGCTATAATAAAGCTTTCACCATCGATTGACCGTTAATTTCTGGTTATCCTCAACTTCACGTGCGTTGGCAACGTATGATAAAAATCGATGAAGTATAATGATACGAAAAAAATGAAACAATTATCCCGCTTTATAAATAATATAATCGAAAGAATAAATCGACCGACCCGGAAGGTTCAATTTACCGCATTTTAATCACGTTTACACGTTACCTACATTTTCCAGGCAAAATTATGTACCTACACTTCGCACATCTCTGCGCAATTAATTGTTCGATTTCACGAGAGAGAAGTTGACGAGTGGAAACCGTGGTAGATGAAAGTTCCCACAGGAATAAAGGAAGAGAGAACGCTGCTACTACGTTCGTATCAGGAAAATGCTTTAATTATAATTAATTTACTGTGGGCGAGACGATGAGATACTATAAAATGAATAAATTAGTAATTAAATCAATTTAACAATCATTATGGGGAAAGTGAACAATTTACTTGGGGGGAAAATTGAATTAAAAAAATAATAATAATTTTAAACGAATATTTCAAAATATTCCGTTTGCCACCTTCACAATTTTTCTCCTCTTTTTGAAACTTGACTTACTATTTACAAATGTACATTTATATTAATCTAGGTTAAAACCTAAAGAAGATATATTTTGTACTGTCATACATTTCCAAGAAAACTTTTTTCCACTAAGGTTGCTCTGTAGTTATGAGAGAACAAGTGATAACCGAAGAAACTGAGGAACACAATGGTACTACTTTTATATGTATGCAGTGAAATTGGAGTAAGTACTGAGACAAAGGTTTTCTTTAAGAGGAAAGTGACTCGAACTGCGAGTAAGGTGTGTATGATGAACGCGTTCGCGTCTTTATGCGAGTCTTAATGGATTATTGTTTAGCAAGGTACACTGACAATGGGACAGGTATGTCTGCAACCACTGTGCGAAGCGAGCAATCGTTCTCTTCATTCAATAAAAGTTTACGAGTCCGTTGCAACGTGCAAATACAGCCAAATAATGAAACATATTTATCTATTGATTAGTTCAAGGAATGTATAATCAATATAGTTTCTAATTACTATTGGCGTTGATTCTCAGAAATTCTATAACAAATTAAAGCAAGTAATGAACGAGAACATCATGCACTATGAGTATAAATATAATCGATCGTTGATTCGATAAAACCAAATAAGATACCAGTTAATTTGTTGTGACGAATATTAAGATGATGTTCACAAGAAATTAACACTTCTGATTGGAACAGCAATTAATCTTATTAACCTGTTGTAACAATTAATCTGATTAAACAATTGTAGTAATACTGGTTTGGCTGGACACTTTTGACATTATTCCGAACATGGGGGCGAAAGTCGAAAGTATTTGGAGCACACACAGTTGCATAATTTTCAGCTGGAGCCAACAGTTCATATTTACAACACCGTGCGTTTAACTCATTGACGCGACGTGATTATCATTAGGGTTTCACAACCTCTTCACGAACTTCGAATACTTATAAGTTTTCTTTTTAACTACAGTACCGTTTCTTAACACTAAAGTACAGATTGAGTGAAAAAATTGTTGCTTTAGATTTCGTTATAAATTAGATAGAAACAGATATTAAAGGAAACATTTATTTAATGATGAAATCAATTTTCATAATTATTAATATACGCGATTTACCCATTTACTACGAAGTATTTAAATTTAGCTTTAAGCAATTCACTTGTATAAATTATTATAAGTGGATTCGTTATTAAAGATTTATACTTTCGATTACGTAGAACTTGTCCGTATTTTTATATCTATAATAACGGCAACTTTGAAATTTTTGATTTAAATATAGAATGCAAATTTCAATAACCAATTTATCAATAACAAGTAATTAAAAGTCAACAATTTATTAATTTTTATGTATACTGCATTCAAAATAGAATGTTCAGAAAATAATTGCATGAAGGTATTGTAGTATTATACAAAAGTTCGTATCATTTTTTTCATACAGATTGAAAATATGGTTCGAACTTTTACAATCAACCTAACAAATAGATTTTACGTTAAATCCTTACGCAAATAATATATATTTTATATAAAAAATTCACAGTTTATGATAAATATTATTGTCTCAATTAATACAAAAATGTGTTTGGAAGAAAACTTATAATTCTACATACCAGAATTATAATCCTCATGATGTGCGCGTTGAAAAGTAAGAGGTCACAGGATAGACACGGGAACGAACTCGGAGAGTTTCACTGAGAGAGTGCAGCGGTATAGTGCGGAGCACGATCCTTTATAACTTACACTACCTTCGGGAACGATTTTGTTTATAGTGGGGACCGACGACGGTGGCTAGTAAGTGTGTAGTAGGCAACAGGTAACAGGCAGAGTGTGTAGGTGTACGTATTGTGTACTTTCAAGAAGCGTGGAACGGCCCGCAAATTAGATTCCTCGGGCGGGTGACATGGCCATTGCCAAACTGGTGAACGGCTGACATTGCCAAATTGTGTAAGTATGCGGAGAGCGGTTAAACGTAACTGTTGCATTATTGTAGCGGACGCGTGGCGCAGAACTGGTACCCAGGCGTCCGGTTCGCCTGGTTTCGTGTGTAGCATGCTCAGCTTGAAAGCTGACTATTCCCTTAAGCGTTGGAAATATCTAATTGTGAAATGTACGGCTTCGGACAATTATTCCGGACACACTACTGTTTATGTGTGAGTCCCCTATTGGGACAATATTCACAAGTAATAATAAATCTATGCCTCATTTTTTCAGTGCTCGATCTGGCATTAATGCTGCTAGCTTCTGACATAATTTTGACGTTCCGAAATAAGAACAGTTTTAACCTGCA
>SHCU01000370.1:17468-32061 GCA_004307685.1 Ceratina australensis
TTTAACAGAGATATAATTATCGGTATTATGATATGTCTCCTCACTCTAAAAAATCCCAATCACGGTTGTAGTTGAGTATAATCACGGATCACGGAGTATAATCACTGTAATTTTGTGACCGCTTTGAAAAATATACAGATAGCGATTTGAAACAGCATCGTTCTAGTAGGGATACATATCGACGCCTATGTCATCATGGGAACAAAAAGTGAAACTCATTCACGACTGACAGGTAAACTCGAAGATACTTGTACTAGTTTTTCCAGCGGCGCGGTGGTCCTTCACTAGCTGGCATTATTATGTGTTCTCGGTACGGGTAATTAGCCTGGGCGCAGCCCGGTCGCATACCGGGTGTCCGTCGGGCATCAGGAAATCGCCGACCTACCGCTACAAAGCGATCACCGCGCGGTTTTTTCCCGCTCGGTGCTGGTTTGCTGTAATGTGCGTACGCGTGTGGCATTCGATTGGAAGAAGATTACGCGGCAAGGACACTTGCCTTCTCGTTACCACAGCTGATTGTCGTTCGCAATATTCGGCTTTTAATTATTTTCATGATTTCTTAGGAAAAGAAGAATTTGTATATGTTTTCGGAAGTCTATACAATAAATATAATGGAAAAAGTAATTAATATAAATAAAGTATATTAATATTAATAAAGTAAGTAATATAAATTGCAAAATTGACAGGCAAAAGCAAAAAGTCCACAGGAATATGTTTGGAAATAAAAATTAATGAATATAATATTTTCAGAAGGATTACAACAATTATAAAATTGAAAGGAAATCCTAGTATTAATTGTATTCTTAATTACGTATAAACTGCCTTGTAGATAGCTCGAAATGAGAACTATACGAGCATTTATTGCACTTATATTTCTGTCGACTTTTTGCTTGTTAATTCTGTACTTTATGCAGGTAATTAATTAATTTTTTCATTTTATTTATTGTACACATTTTCGAGAACGTGCACAAATTCATTGTTTTTAGAATATTAGCTAATGAACTACAATTTCACGAAGTTTTATTTCAAATTACACACACTTGCTTTATGTCAAAGTGAAGATCATTGTACTCTTTCTTCTAATTAGTCTGGAACGTGTTTGAAATGAGAGAAACAAAAATACTTTGTATTAATTATTCAATTTTACTACAATTTAACACTTTGACGGCCGAAGTCACGTATACGTGAGTTCACGAGCCAAATTGATATAGAATAAAGTAAACATAGGAAGTGGATGGTTACAGCCGTTGAGGAGATGAAAACATTTATCGCTTTAATAATTCTGATGGGATTACTAAAATAGCAAAAAAAGGTGAGTACTGATTAAAAAGTCCATTAATCTGCACATTTTTAAAAGAGTCATGCCAAGAAATAGATTTCGTCAAATTTGGAGAAACTGACATTTCAGCGATAGCGAAAAATGTCAAGAACGATTGGTCAAGATTAAACTCATCACAGATCATTTCCAATATAAATTTCGAGTCGTCCATAAACCAACAGAAGAATTTTCATTACGTGAAGTCTGCAAATTTGACACAAAACCGACAAAATGTTCCGGCGGCAAGCGTAACTCTTTTACCGAAACGTGCGGCCGTCAAAGTATTAATCTTTAATTTAAAAAAAAATTAAAAATAGTCGTAAATAATTTTACGATTTCTTTGAGTATTTACTTTTTATTTTATTTGTTAATGGAGCATTTTGTATGCATACAGCAAGAGAGAGATTCCCTTTACGTCAGAGCTACGTCGGTTATTACCGTGTAAATTCATCTATTGGACGGCGAAAACGGTGGATGAGTCAGGGTTTAATGATTCATGAAGCTTTGATCATGTTAATTGCTCGCGATTGGAATGATCCCGTACCGTTTACGTAACGTTAGATACCGTTGAAAATTAATTCGCCTATACGATGGCGCGGAATACAATTTAATTATTAATTAGCGCACGTCTGCGATGCTCCCGGCCGACGTGATGATAATTAATACAATAATTAATATCGATTAAAGGTACTACGTATTTAACGTGACCTATACTCGAATAAACAATGCCGAAGGGAGACTAGAATTCTTAAGTATCTTCGGAAATGAATTGACTTTTTCATGGAAAGATGAAAAGTGAGCAAGTTTGAAATGTTAATCCTTGTACTCAATAAAATAAAATAATTTCAATACGGTCTGACGTTACATCATTCTCTTATAATGCTGTTTGAGAAGTTATATTACGATCGATATAAATTAAAGACGAGACACTAGTGAAATCACAGCAAAAGTTGTAGTCAAGTCTCACTTTCAAGATGGCATTCTTCAATGGCACAGTCTATTTGCATAAGTCTATGCAATTATGTTAATAATATGAATTCGAAATTTTAATTTACGTATGTAAGGATCATCACTGTAATCCTACGTGTAAGCTGCCCATCTAACGCTTTAAACTTATCTTCGAATCGTTGCGGCTTCTCTCGGTCTCTTCAGACTGAATACGATTAATTCCGTGAAAAAATGACAACTTAGAAGCTAAAGAAAATTGCAAAATTATTCACTTTTAAAAATTCGTTTTTCCAACATGACTCGTGCCTTGTTACTTAAATTTAATCGGACGTGAATCAGCGATGAACAATACGATGGCAATGACGCGACGCAAGAATCAGAACGATTGTTACAATTCGCGACGCGAATGTCCGATCGTCGGGACCTGCGTCGACTGTCGAAACGTTTTTCCGCTCGTTTCCGCGTGAACCGTGTCCGCTCGTCGAATAAAGTGCAGTGAGCCGGTCCAATTAGCCCCGATGTCTACCGAGAGGCGACAAGGATTCGTTTGAATTCGCTCGGGGAACGCGAAAACGCAGACAGATTATTTATAAAATCGCAGTCGAACCCGGTCGCGATTAAGATTCGACTCAAAGCGTTCACCGAAGTATGGGCTGACGAATTAATTAAATTGTTGCGGCTCCTTGGCCTATCGCTCAGAAGTATCGTCTTTGGAACGAAACGTTTTCGTTCAATAGCTCATTATAATAGAGTAATTGCACCTTTCTATTCATCAATAACAAGAAAAATTATAACTTTTTATTCATTAACTCGTTAATATGTATATTATAATATTCTACTGATTTGACAATTAACGATAAGAATAAAATGAGATTTTATATAATGGATGAAATTTATCCTTCATAGAAAATCTTAAATATAATCCATGTAGAAAATGTTATTTAAGTAACAAAAATAAGTAAATTACACTGGATATAAAAAATTGATAATGGACATCATTTCGTTTTAATTCCATGACTCGATTTAGGATAACAAACATCAGCCAGGTGGTAGCTTAGTGCATAAAAAAGCTGTAATTCAAGGTTCGTTGAAAGAAGAAGAGAGAGAAATTAATATTTTAATTTTCTATAATTTAACACAAGCTCTTATGGGCAACTTTCTCATGATTATACATATTTCAATTAGCGAAAGGACTCGGATGAAAATTTTCAATCCTATGAAAGAATCTTCAGCCATTATTTACCTTTTCTCAAAATATGCAAACCAATCTGCCTTTAGTAAGTAGAAGATTCAGTTTCGAAAGGTTTATAAAATTGGGGCACGTAATTGTCGGATCGACTGTCTCGTTGCAACAAACGAGACAACCATATCGTTTCTCCAGCTACTATTCGTGGAAGAGTTACCTTGCGAAGACGCTGTGGTAACAAGGACTCTGCTAAGAAGACGACGGCGAGGCGCGGCGAAACGTTTAGGAGATTTGCATCCCGTTTAATTGCGAGTCACTCTTATGGTCGTCAAAGGACTGATTCTGCTCGGTAGATTCCTTGAAAATTAGTTGCTCGCAGATGCTACCTTTGTTCCGCTCGAAGAGCTCGCTATTTAGACAAGCATTTAACTAACTGACACTGCATACAAAGTCTACTGCTTGAGACCCTCGGAAACTCAGCCAGCTCGTAAGATAATTCGAATAAATCACTTTATTAGAGATATTTGATTCTCCTTAAGGATTCGAATGATAGAATCGATTATTACGTTTCTAAGTTAATTTGATATTTGTATCGAATTGTATTTAGAGTTGAGGACAAATTGGACACGTGCTGTTTAAAATTGGAAAACATTTCTCAAATCAGGCTAAAAAATTTCGGCTTTTGTGTCAAGTCAGGTGAATTATTTTATAAATAGATGCATACAATAAATAGCGAAGAAATTAAAATTAGTAGATATCGTGAGAAAAGAATAGGAAGCTGTGTTTTTAAATTTAAATCTTTTTATCCGGATTTGAAATGAAAATTAAAAAATAACATTTTTACCACTTATACAAGTTAGTGTATGCTGAAAAGTTCATTGAAATTGATTATCATTGTTATGAGCTATAATTAGGTAAAGTTGTGAAAATCACAATTACCAGAAAGCTGTTGCTTCTTCCAGTATCGATGGATTTCAATAATATCTTAAATGAATAGTAAAAATGTGTTTGTTAACATTTTATTATAAATTTGGATAAAAACGTCAAAATAACACTACCTCCACGTGTTTCCTTAAGATTTCAATAAATTACAATATTTAGTAAAGTAAAAACAATACGTTAACATGATTATGCTGAATTGTACGTCTTACTGGATAGAATACTATAATATTAAAATATTAATGAGTCACTGTATAGTTAACGTTGATATTTGAACATAAAAGACGTATCGAGTTAAGGATATTCCCGTGGTAAAATTGTTGTCTAAACGGTACACGAAAGTCGTGGGACCAGTTTCGTGGATGCGACGCTATAGAGAGAGTATGTGTAATATTACGTAACATTTCTGCCGATCAAACGATTCGAGCTGTCCGTCCGTGCGCAGAATTTTTGCTTGCTCGGCGGCGAAGGTGGTTACACACTTGGTGAATAGTCACGAGATATGTACGCCGTGTGGCGGTCGTATAATTTCAAAGAGACCTTAAAGCTGACCTGAGTCAACAAGAACGGTGGGGAACGTGGGAAGCTGCCTGTGGACAGAACGAAAACGACGGACGCGTTTCAAATATATGGATATCCGATCGTTTGCTCCTCGATGTCAGATCCGTCATTTTTTTTTTCGTCGAAAATCGTAAACTGATGCTTTTCGATGAATGATATCGTAGTCGAACACGTTGAATTAATTTGGGAAAAATTTTTACGGTTAACGAAGAACTAAACGTCATTCAGTCAAATTTAAAACATCATAAAAAATTGCATGTTTTTAAAAGCTAATAGCTTTCATTGTTATTATACTTTGATTGAAGTTCAAAATACTTCTCTCAATAATTCTACTAATTTTGAAGCGTTGAACATGAATATGAAAATTGTTCTTGAAGGGAATTAGAAGTTATATAATATAACAGATTTTACTTAACAAATGAGAAAGACGTTTCTCTATCCACTTTGAGAATTTCTGTATGATAATTCTAACAAGAGACGCATTCGTGATAAGAGAGATATATGAAAGAAGTATTTGTGGAACATTTAGTGGAGTATTAATGGCTTTGTGAGCGCAAGAATAAAGATCTATTTTACGAGCTGATGAAGCATACTCAGCATTTTCATTTCAATTCTGCTTTATAATTATGGTACTTCATAGCTATAATATAGATTTTCATTAAAAGTTATAATCTCCTGTTATTAATTTGTTAATTCGAATATATCGTATATAACCAAAATGGTCTGGAACTTGCAATTTGCACAAAGAACACTTTAATTAAAATCAGATTGAAATTCATCTTGAAAATAATCCTTACCTATACATGTATGTATACAAACTGATGTCTATTCCAACACCGGTAGCGTAAATCGATTATCGATTTGATAGCACAGTAACCCGTTAGTTGAAACAGGTTAAATCCTTAAAGTAACTCCGCGACTGGAAATTACACGCGATGGAAACGGTACGAGGCGCGAGTAAATATTCCTCGCGGCGCGGCTGTGGGATCGGAAGAATCGAAGAGGGTGAAAGAGAAACAGAAATAGAGAAAATGAGAAGAAGACTGGAGGTACGTAATAATCGGTTCTTCTCGGGTACAGCCGGAACGGCAGCGTGCCGCGCCGCCGCAGCCTAGTGAATTACACGAGTTTTATCGAATATCGATCAGATTTCTTGGTTGTTATCTCTCCAGGCCGTTTACTCTTTCTGTCATTTGTGTGTTGCTCCTTCGTATATGAGAAAACTGATGGGAATGAAAATACAAATATATAATTTAGTATTGGTAAAAGGATATCACAAATAATGGAGTAATAGAAAGTCAAAAATGAATTGCTACCTCATTCAATTCAAGAACAATCATATTGATATACATGTGCTAACGGTACAAGGCTATAATGATATTAGGCGACTGCAAAAGTTGAAAATCCAATTAAAATCTTATGAAAATCCAATCTGAAATCCAATTAAATACAACATATTTTCATGCATTTGTTACTCATGTTCTACAGTGATAACCTCTACATTATTATTTACTATATTTTTCTCTTGTAAAGTAATCCTTGAGTAGCCATTAAGAAAAAATTAGAAGATTCTATTTATTAGCAACTTAAATCAATAGCTTTGAACGTTAGCTATATTTCTACTCGCAGTGATACCCACACCTAACCTAAATGGAAACGGTAGGGCGTAATGATTCAATATTAATTGTGAGAATTCTCATTTGTCATGGATTGTCTTTTATCGATTTCACTTGGTGTTAATGGGAAGTTGTCGCAAGTTATATGTTTTATGGACTTATAAACAACACTGTGAATGGTCTGTAGTATTCATTAATAATGCGCCACATTAGATTAAGACTCTTCAGTGTCAGCTTAGCCTTTAATTGCAAGCTGAAACGGTCTCGTAAACTACCACAGGGAAACTTTAATTTCCCCACCGGGAAGAAAATATTTTTCTTCTAATTGCCCATTAATGAACGTCCATTCCTGCTTACGTCATTTAAAATCTACTACTGCGATCATTTAGCTTCCTTTACCATCGCGTTTTACATCGTAGCAAAAAATTGAATTAAACTACCATTGTACGAAATTAATTGTAGAAAATTACCTGACGATGCCACTGATACAAGGAATAGATCGCAATATTATTTGCTCAAAAGACAAAGATTTAGCAATTTTTTAAAAATAAAAATGAAAATAACAAATATTTGTAGAAGTACTTTGACATAAATTGAAAAATAAAAATTTGATGGTGTACGTGAGAAAAAGAAAATTGCGGAGAAATTGGAATCGACGTAGTAGAGACGGCAAACTGTTGGAGTATTTATTTAGACCCCTCGAAGACCCAGTCAAGGTAAATGGGCGATTTAATTCCTGCCGGCTGTGTGGCCGCGCAATAAATAAAGTTCGAGCACAACGATTTCTCTTCAACAACAAATCACCACCATCTTTTGAATTACCACAATGCAGGCCAAGCCATAATTTTCGTGGCCCTAGATGGGACTCACGAGGCCAAAGTTCCTCCTGTTCGAACTTCGACCCTCACCCTGTAGCTTGTTCCTCTTCCTTACACGTACACACACGCGATAATGAACGATCGACATTGTTTCTATGGGTTAAACTTAGTTTTATCGGTTTTCTCTTCATTTCCTTTTAGCTCAAGGCTAATTGCTGCATGAAGTGAATTTCGGTTTTCAATATTTGTTTTATTAGGATTAACCAGTTCAATGATTCTAGCTGGTGGGTCTCGACAGCAGCGCGCTAAGACAGTGTGTCAATGTTATCCACAAAATTAGTCAAAAATATGAGTTTATGAGGCTACATTTTTCGCCCTTATAGTATTATCAATGATATTTAGTATTTAAGTTAGATTTACCATCTCCTATTTTCTATTCGGACTCCAGTGAAGTCGTCCTTGATTCATAATTGCAGATGTATCTTTTAACTTCGATTCTATTAGTCTCGTCTTTCTAAAACTCTACCCATTATTCGAATCCAGAACCTATGTACTTTTGAATATTGTCCTGCTAGGAGACTGACATATAAGCAGGAGCTGGCTAAGAATAATTGTCCGAAGTTATACATATATACGTGTGTCTGCATACGTTGTATGCAAGCATGTCCCAGTGAAATGTTACCATATTCGTATTAGAATAAAGTGGTAATCATGAGTGCATTCATAATTTGATTCGAAATTCATTGTCCAACTTCCATTGAAACAGAACAGAAAAAGAATTTGCGTGGACAGCCCCATAAATTTCTTTAGCACCTTGTATGCATTACGTATAAAAAAGAGACAGAAATTTATGGAATACTCTACTACAATGTCTTTATTTAAAAGTAATTTTCAAAACCAGAATACTTGAGTTTTGTCTTTCTCAGAAGGTACCTAATAATGAGGAATCCAGATTTCCAAATAATGAAGAAAACTGCAACTCCCCTAAATTCATATTTTTAATTAATCTTATGGATAACATTGACAGCCGGACGTATTGCGCTGCCACTCTCATAATGCGTTTTCAATGTGCAAGATTTTGAACGTTTACCAATATTTTAACAAAAACTATGAATACTACTAATATTTGAATCAATAGAAAATTATTTCATTTCTCTCGTTGTTCTATAATAATGTAACAAATATGGTTGATTGTTTAATTAGAAGAACTTTGTGTTCATATTCCCATTGTTTAAGGGTTCATTGACCTTGTTCCTCGCTTCATACGGAACCCTCACAGGAGCGACAACGACGCGGAATTGAATCGCGGTAGTGTGGCGGTCGCGGCGGGCATAAAACGCCTAATTATTCGCGTCATGAATTATTCAGTTTACAAATCAGTCGACTGTCTAGCGAGGTCGAAGGTAGTGACCCGTTCGACGCGTTCTCCGGTCACGTTCGCTCGAAATTCGTGTTCGGACGTTTCCCAAATGTCGAAAATGGATATAAAGAAACGCACAATATTATCTAAAGTGTTCATAGTTAAGAGCAAAACTGAACACATACAAAGTTGAATAACTTTTAAAATCGGTTGCAATGACTTTTCAATGAATTTTTTTTGTTAGGTGTACTAGCTCACTGAATGATGAGTGGAAATGAGAGCGAAAAATTTTCTACCTTTAAATGCTAGCTTGCAAGCAACAAGTAATATAATACAATGCATAAATGAAGTTCTGTACATTAAAAATGTACTCGTGGCATTAGATTTTGTCCTAATTAATGTAAATAATTATATGAAAATAGAAATTTATCTTCATTGAATTTTAAGTACCTAAATTTACAACAATTAAATTTTTCGTATGAAGTTGAATGTCGAATATTATTTAGCTTACACGGATCGGAGTGATTAAATTTTATTTTGTCAGTTAGGGACTGCGTGTGGTAAATTTCTCAGCGATTCCCGGAAACAATTATTTGATCGATTAATTTGCGTGGATGTTCAGCTCGGCAAGGACCCATTGAGCGGTACGTTAGCAGCGTGGCACACGCTGTTCCATCTCTCTCTCTGTTCCCCTCTTCCCCCTAGGCACTCTCTCTCTCCGTCTCGGTTTCTGGAGAGGGTCGGCTGTCCAGGTGTGCAGGTGAAGCCCATGCCGCCGGGTCACTCATTTATCATTGCATAAGATTCAGAACCTGTTCCGGTCCATTCATCGCTGCTCGCTCGTGTACGTATACCTTCGAAAGTGACTCGTGGGATGGGCTACGAAAGGTGTAGTCAAGTACGCGCGCCATTGGCGTAGAATCTCGTACGCGAATTCATTTTTTCATTTTACATGTATTCAAATATACCGAAATCCTGAATTAAATTTTGCATTAATTTGTTTTCATAATTAAGTGGAATTCGAACTAATTACTAACTTGATAAAAACGACATTAGTACAATTTACACATTCTATTAGGTATGTTTGTCATTAAACATATATAATTATATTCCACAATCTCTCAGGTTTGGAAAAATTTAAATAATTAGGGTATC
The DNA here is from genome assembly GCA_004307685.1 of Ceratina australensis. Classification (NCBI taxonomy): domain Eukaryota; kingdom Metazoa; phylum Arthropoda; class Insecta; order Hymenoptera; family Apidae; genus Ceratina; species Ceratina australensis. The sequence goes on from SHCU01000370.1 coordinate 27,370, forward strand.
CCTTAAGTTTCTTTCCTTTTTCTATTAGGGTTCATATTAGAAAAAGGAAAGAAACTTATGGGACACCCTTGTACATGTATACAATCTCAATTAATTTTGTTTTACTATAAGTATTCAAAAAAACAACTTCCATCCATAAGAGCTGGATGAAAAAATGGCACAAATATAGAAAATCCCTGTTCCAAGGAGTATGTTTTAAAAGTTTAGTAAAATTTACAAGTTTTTTCGAAAAAGTTCTCACATGTTCTAGTTGCATAATAAAGCATTCTGGAAAGTCTTAAGACTCTTCTGTACGCCAGTTTCAAAGAGTGATAAAACTACATGTTAGAATGTTAGAATTTGTAGGTTAAAAATTGTTTGTGAATTAAAAAATAACACATCATGCAATTTTATAAAACCTATTCCTGTTGTGTATACTTAACCACAAAGTCTACGATCACTTAGATGCTAATGCGATATTTATTTACTATATGTGAAGTATTAACAATATAATCTTGCCTTACTGTGATAGTTACCTGCTAGGCTGTCACAGTAAATAAAGTTTCTTATGTGAACGCGGCAAAGGAATGCAGCGAACCGAAGGTATTAAAGAAGCAATTGACGTTATACGTAAATTATTTTGGCAACATTTCCACTTTCCTTTAACTCTGGCTTCGAATTGAAATTCTGTGAACAATTTAATTGCTTTGGGAACGCGCGTACAAGCAATTTATCGGAAAATGGTTCGCGGTATAACATATGCTTTGTAACAAATTTTTTTAATTTCGTGCCATTCTCTTTCGATAGCTGAAAATGAATTTTCCACCAATCGAAAATATTTTTTACTCGGTCTGTTCCATGCCGTGTTTTCATGGGAGAGATTTTATCCCATGGAATACATTTTTCTCAACTGACTGTAAGGATGATCATTATTCAAGATTAATTTGATTGATTAAGGAACACTTGGAAAAGATTCCACGTTCATCGTAAGAATTTACAAGCCACTAGCCGCAAATAGCTGATAATTGCAGAGAGTGTGGTATCAATTTAAAACAATTTCCTTGCGTTAATTGCTTAATTCTCATTGGTAATGAGTAACGGGGAATTTGAAATTACCTCCTTTTAGTTACCGATCGCATGATAAAATCATGCTACAAATTCATTAAATTGAATCACTGTGTATAGCCGGTTGATCACTTCGCACACGTTCCGATCTGGAATGCAGGAAATTCAAACTACTTCGCCCGTTCAATAAATAACGTGAAACTGGGAATGGGAAAAAATTAGTTGCCATTTCTTTCGGATGGAAAGCAGGATGGAACGTGATTGATTCAATTCGCAAAATCGCCGATATTGTCTTGCGCGCACATCTGGACAGTTTCGGTTTCGGCTCCGTTCGCCGATCGCTTCTCCTCCTCCTCCTCCTCCACCTGTCCCCTCGAGCGCGAGATGAGAAAAAGAAAATAAAATAAGAGACGAGATATCGTTGCAAGTTTTTATCCCGCGGTACGTAACAGGGGCACGAATTTCAACGAAACGCGTCGATCATTCAAGTCTAGGCTGAAACGACCAGCTATTTTTTTAACGAACCCCGTTAAAAAGTTTCCACGCGCAATTCCGTTATTCTTCTAGCTGGACTCAGAATTTGTCGGGTTAAATTAATTTGATACCATGATTAACACGTTCCTTGCCAAGCCGTTTTTGCCCAACTTGTCGTACAGGCCTTTTGAAGTTTTGTCTAAAGATTGGTATATTATCCCATGATATTTCATTATATCATAAGTCGGTAAGTATTGCTTTGTGCTTGCTTTGTGTAATTGACACATGAAAGTTGCGCGACAGAAAACTAAAAGAGTAGTGACGTTCTGCATTGATTGCCCGAAAGAACCGTTTTTATGCAGTCCTTGCTTTAAAAAATGCAAACATTCTATGTAATGCCTATCAAGCTTTGAAAAAACAAGTTTATTGCACTAACAAACGAATTTACTGGACAAACAAATTTATTACTCTATTTTGATATTGCTCCTCTAGAGGAAATTTATACAAACCAGAGCTGACAAGGGATGATTCTTTGAAGTGTACATACTATAAGAATAGATAATAGATAAAACTTACTTCATTACCTTTTTCCGTTTGAATTTCATGTATACCTATTTCCAGTAACTATCTATTTATTTTTGTTTCTGACTATACTTTTCTGTGCTTTGTAGATCCATATTTTTGACCAATGTAGTATGCGACAGTAACATCCTACTTTATCGCGTTGGCATCGGAATCAACACCCTTAACTCATTTAGTGTCGACTGCGAAAATTATATTCCAAGAAAAATTAAAGAATTCTTGTAATTTTATGATAAAAATTTGTAAATCATTTTGTTCAATGGATTTCTGAGAAGTAATCTACATTTATTTCGCGAAGCACGATAATAACACAGGCAACGATATATCGTCGTCGACAATAGAAGGATTAATAAGGCATGAATAATGTAAAAAGTAAAGGCATTTGTCGTTCTATTATTAAGAAGTTCAAACAGCTATTTTCGCCGTTCTTTCCCTTTCCTACGTCCCCCTCTACACAGGAAGCGGTCCCGTTATCCTTAGAGCATACTTCTCGTATTTATTCGGCTTGATTAAGGAAGCGTCATCTTTGGCGCAACAGCGAACGTTTTGTTTGTGCTCAAATCGCGTTCATACGCAACTAATTTCGCCTTCGAATTGGTTTCCTTTTTATCTTAACTGAGACCTAATAGCTTTCACTTATTATTTTATCTTCTATTGAGATAAGTGTAATCCATAAGTGTAATAAGTTATTACTAATAATTGAGATGTTTATTTCGAAAATATAACATCTACGTGATATATGTGAAAAAATCATTAAAAAATATATGAATAATAACAAAATAAACATTATTAAACATTAAAGATTTAACGTAATTATAATAATAACACTTGATTAATTATTATTATTGTAACTTATTATTATTAATGAACCTTGAGTATAACTTTTCTAGTCGTTAGTTTTTATCAATTTCTGTTTGTATTAATTTGCATTAATAATAATATTTTATTTTATTACGTAACGCATCAAACTCATTTGGATTCAAAATAAATTAGTCTTTTAGATCCAAAATAAACAGTTGAAGTTTCTCAAATTCAGAGTGTACAAAAGATATTAATACACTCTTAGTTCTGAAACTTAATTTTCTTCTCTTTATAATTAGGGGTAGAATATTTTATTATAAGCTAATACGTATAGACTTTCTTGTAACGAGGAAGGGTTCCTGAATTTGTACCTCAAAAGGGTTTCAATTAACTTTGATCTACGATTTATATCAGCGGGCATAGTAACCACCGGTAGCCGATAATTTTGTAACCATCATTTCCCTTCTGTTAATTTGCCAGGCGGATACATAATTTACACAATCAGCAATAATTGCGTTAAACGTTCACGATCACAGTTAACGATATTGACATAGGGATTCGTATGCATTCATCGCAATGGGGATGATATTCTACACGGTTATATCGATATGGAATTCGACGGCGATATCGAGAAATGGAAAACAGAGAGATATATGCATTCCCATCGCCGTGCAAGTCCTCGAATGTGGCCGCGAGTTCTCTAATGCGGAGTGATTAAACTATTAACTTCAATGAGAACGTATCACCGTATCGATGTCAATATTAGCGTGCCGGGTAGAAAATTATTCATGCTAATTCGATATTAACGCGGTGCGTTGCAGCTCCTATTTGCCGGGACTTTGTATCCGTAATTGCAATTACCATTTGCTTAGAATTAACGCTGTACAACCACGCTGAATAGAGACGGGAATATCATTGATAGTGTCATCACATCACTCGAGTTTTATCGCTTTTACATCTATTAACAAGTAGTCAATTACATATTACATACGATGATGTATGTATTTTTAAGGTTATGTTGATATAAGATCTCTGATGAAAGCATAGAGATGATATAGATAGAGTAAAGAAGCGACAGACATTCTGTAAGTGGAATTGATGCGCTCTTAGAAAGAGAACAAAATTAGGTATACAATCTCTCATCGTTTAATAACATTTCGTCACATCAAATTTAACATATTTTATTACGATTATGTTTATGGTAATTATTGTTAGAGAAAGAGAAGTAGTGGACTTTGTTACCTTTCTCTTTCTATTGGCGAGACACGTTTGTAACTGATTTTTCTATCTATATCACCTCTATGGACGAAAATTAAAGACTAAGAGAAAATGATTATATTCATTATTTTATGGGATAAACTTTTGCGAAAATAGAATATTCACAAATGAGACTTTCTAGCTTACGCAATCTTAAATAGTAAACTGACATGGCATTCTGTTCAAAGAAACGTTCTAACGAGATAAAAGGAATTGGAAGAAATTTCGTGTATAGTGCGTACTCTAATTGGGCGGTCAATTTCGTAACCGTTGTCATGATGTACTGAAGGGGTAGCTATATTGTACACACGAGGGTGTAATTGATCCATAAATTAGCTGCGCCACGTAAGCTCCCGGAAGTGCTTAGCAGTGCTTCATTGCATAACAGTGCAACATTGTTATTCCATATAATTAAAATATCTCTGCTAATGTACTGGTTGCCTAATGGCATATTTTAATTAACGCCAGAAGATGTAATTGAATAAGATGTTAAGTGTACTTACTTAATAGCACTCAATTTTACATCGTATTCAA
>SHCU01000370.1:58476-90046 GCA_004307685.1 Ceratina australensis
CATTACTAGGCTATCCCATAGACAATAGTCCACAATTTCAATGCACATATATCAAAATTTGCTTGAATTACTAAAATATTCGAATTTATATGAAAATTTTGTGGAGAATAGTCGGATGCGAATATATTAAGATATATTTCTTATGTTTTTCAATGTTATTCATTTCTTATCCGATCGTTGTATAAATATTCTGAAACGCCTCTTATTGTTGATTAACTATTGTGAATAGAATACGTTAAGTTTTCAAATAAAAAAGTAGATATTCATTATGCAATCACATCGGTGAAATGACTTTCAAAACGATTGTCCGTGAGACTAGAGTGACCCCGTAAAAGGAAGTGAGGGAAGGATTTTTGGATTTTTTGACAGGATAATACCGTTCGTGGCAGCGGACGCATTGGTGAAAAAGAAGACTGTACCATCCCCGGTTACCGGATACCCTTCCGGCTCGGTGGTCGTGCCTCCGGAGCTACGGCCCACCGACACCTCGGGATTTTACGATATCGCTACTCAGGAAAACAGATTCAGCCCGCCAGTTGAGACCGAAGGTGGGTCGTATTTTACAATCTGTCTCACGGATTCTACCGCGCCTAGGATCGTTCGCGTTTTACGCGACCGAGAAAACCGTCAATTCGTCTGACGGTGATGCAGCCAAACTGTTTACGTGCTTCTCATCCCTAGCCGGAAATTTTGTTGACCTCGGTTGATAAGTTGGTAGTGAATTCTTTTAAAAATATGTAGTGATTTTTCCTGAACATTGAAGTCACGTCCATATTATTAATTGAGTCGAGATAATTGTTTCTCATAGATAAAATAGCAGATTTGAATTTTCTACGAAGTTTCAGATTTTAATTATTGTTGTTCGTAGACAAAGTAAGGGGATGGGAAACAAGAAAGAATACACGAATACAGTAAAAAAACTACCAAACTTGCGACTTTATTAAATCGAATAAAAATAACTAATAAAACAAAGACGAAGTAATACGCAAACACCCGAATTGAAGATCACCGTTATCGCAGCCTAAAAAAAAGAAGAGATCTGGTCTCGACGAAGCGTTAGGACCAATTGACTCCTACCCTATTACTCGCTCCCTTACCCCAAGCGCTTTCCCGTCGAAACCTTAGCGCCACCAACGCGGAAGCCAATAATTGCCGGAAGAGGCCCAAAGCAAGCTAGGCGCGCTCGTTCGAAACGCCTACAACCTACGGAAAATCGCTATCGCGCGCGCCTAGCTCGCCACCTCCCACCACTCGGCCCCTAGCCAGGCAGTCACAGATTGGCTTTTTGGCCCTTCTGCACTGTAAGTTGACCTTCACGAACCATGGTGCGAACTCCCACCCGAGGTCTAATAATAGTCTCGGAGCGATTAAAAATCGCTCCTAACTTGAGGCTTGACACCACGGATCGTACTGCCGATTCGCGCAATGGGACCAGGTGGTGGAGGGGCACTCCGAGTCGCAACGGGAACACCCGTTAAATGCGCGTCGCCTTTGCTTCTGCCTCTGACAATTAAGGGTTCCGTCCTGAACAATTGTTTTCACAATTTTTGAAGAAATTTGTTACATTTCATAATTCATAAATCAAAATTTGTTATTTTTCATATCAGAGCGCTCCTATAGCGTACGGCCAGGAGTGCGACTACCACCTAGCACCCTGTTGTCGCGCCCTTATGCCGCGCTCGTGACAAAAGCATTCGCTATAGGAGCACACTGATTGGTCGGGGTTTTAGTTAAAGACTGAATCACCACGTCTCGGACAACATTTTGCCAAAGATAAATGTTGTTTAACCCTTTGCGGACCGAGCGCTCTTTATCGTTTTGTTCTAGCAGGTCCGCGCTCGATTTATAGAAATGTAGGACTTGAAAATGTTTTCTAGTTGTGCTACGACTTCGAACTATACACCATGATGGGTTTGAAAATACTAAAACTAAGCCCTTAATTTCCAAATGCATGGCCCATTTCAGATATATAGGACGCGCCAGAACGAAAAGCGATGTCGAGTCACACTCGACATAGGACCGCAAAGGGTTAAAATCGTCCCAGGAACCTCCCATTTCCGGATGTATGGGTAGTTCTGGGACACCCTGTATGTTACATCGGGTGTGCCAGATCATGCACTTCTTCAAAATCTGGAAAATTTACATCCTCTAAAATTGCAAAACCTATCCTCTACTAAATCATCAAAAATCAATTGAAAAAATGGTCTTTGGTTTAGAAAAACTACCTCCAGTCTACATCAGAAGTCGGCAATACTACCATTCAATAGAGCAGATCTGATTTATTAGAGGACAGATGTTGGGATTACGAACTGAACGCCGATTTATTCACTTGAGGAATGTTTATTATGATATAGAAGAATATAACATGTGTACGTACATGCTACATGAAGATACATACATATGTAACATGCATTCGCATTGAACGTTATTCCGGCTCACATCGCTTACAATAAAAACGCTCGACGATCGTCCGTTTGTCTTCTCGGCTATTGTCATACGACTGCCAGAAGGACGATACGATCGCACATCTTAACAATAGATTTTCCAAATTTCATAAAACTCAATTTTTCAGATTTTAGAAGAGGTGCACAGATAGTTTGAGACATCCGTTGCACGTTATGTATAGTAATAAATATTATATAATATGTATATGTTAAAACATATATATTGTTATTGTGATGAAATTTATTGCTTCTATTGAAGGTGGATTTCTTCCAAGGGAGCCGCCCTATTTCGATGCACCTTACCATTCAACTGATTTGAATCTTGAAATTGGGACTGGCGTGACCGTAGTTCCGGCCCCCATTACGAACTCTCATCGTAAAGGTGATCACCCTTTTCCTATCACTGCATTAGACGGTATCACTGTTTGGCATTTATCAGAATTCCTTAACACTAAACCTACCGACACATTTTACACACAACTATACTATATTGAGATTATTTACATTTGAATGTTATTTAATATTGGCATTGATATTTTAGTTTGACATCAGATAAAGTCATAGGTACAATTTTAACAATACAATAAAACCATTTGCACCTTATTTTTATGGAGGAATTTAAGAAGGGTCATTTGACCGAGGTAGGTTTAGTGTTAATTGATTTGCCTGTTTCTGTTTTTTCGCAACGTGTATTCATTTCGTATCAATGTTGCATGTACGAGAGCGCTGGGATCCCTCAAGTAAACTCCTCCTCTGGTTTTGTTTCATAAATCTCAGCGAGCAACTGTCTCTTCGAGAATATGGAGTACCGGCACGGGGAGATTCTGCCGAGCAGCAGTATCTGCGTGATTTGCATGTGCTACTACGGCGAGGCTGTGTGCTCCTCGGAAAAATGTCCGCCGCTGAAAATCGGATGTAGAAGGATCAACACCGAGGAGACGTGTTGCGGAGAAGTTGTATGCGGTACGTGAAAGTTTTCTACGGAACCTTTCCATCCTTCTGTTACAATATTCTTTCTGTGGTTAATACACGCGTTTAAACAATTTCTGCTTGACATCTTTCATTGAAAACTTGTACGCGGAACAATCAACGATATACAGTAGCCGTTCATTTATATAATGTATCAGTTTGTATCTATGATGGTTTAGTCCACCAGACAAAAACCGATTACTCTAAAATTATTGACCATGCTATAACAATTTTTATCTTTGATTTCAATATTTTATTTATTTTTTTGTGCAAGTACGTGACATAGCTTTGAACTGCTCGGGACACTAAGTGTATCCACGTTTATATACTAAAATTTACAGTGGAGGCGGAAGAATCGCCAACAGTGGTGTTGGATCGTGCAGATGCAACCGCGCCGTCACTTCATCAGCCGATAGTGTCACCGGATCCATTTCGTGATGTGATCAAGACGGAACCAGCTCCAGATCTGCCATCCCTCATCGAAGACATGATACCATATCTTGTGGAGCATGGAATCACTACTCCAAGGCCATCCACCCCTACCACACCGAAGGCTTTGCCGTTGCAAGGAGCGAACTCTCAACGATTACCGAATTTCGACTTCGTCGACAATTTGTCTCTGCTACGTCCGCCCTACAAACCAGAGGAGGGCTCGGATATACCGGTCTCCAATGATAAATACGATGTAAATCCGGAAGGATACTTAAAAGATGGGATCGAATCAAGCCATAATTCAAAAGAGGCTGAACAGATAATAGATCACGTCTCCGAAATCAGTTCTTTGGTACCACAGCAGACTACTAAGAAGCCGGAAGATTTTCCTGATAATACTACAGAATCAGATTTGATCAAATTGAACGACCAAATGAAAGGGAACAACACGGGTATTTCATTCAAGCCGAAGATCGATGAATCGCAATTGAAATCGAACGACTCTCATTCCCTTACCAGTACCGGTAAACCAAATACAGATTCAGAAGGTTCTATATTTTCATTGGACAGCGTGCTGGATTTATTGTTCTCATCGGATACAGTAAATAACAATAAGAACGAAAGCGCGAAGACAACGGAAACTCCAACTACCGATAGATCTCCGGTTACCGATTTCGATTACAAAGTTGAGGAGAAAAAAAGTTCGCCGAAAGCGAATGAGAAAATGGAAAATCCCGTGACGGAAGTTGGAACGGCTTCGAAGTTGTTCGAGAACGAAATACCCGTATCGGTGGCGAGTTTATTGAAACTGGCAGGATGTAATATTTACGGAAGGATGTACCGAGTTGGGAGGATCATCACCGAATTGTCAGGCCCGTGCCTAGAGTGCAGGTGCACGGAAATCGGTGTGCAATGCAAGCAGCTCAAATGTTGATCGCGGCTGCCCGTGCTCGTGCCCGGGCCTGGCTGTTTTCCTTGTGATTAGGTTCGTTTCAGTTAATGGATTCACTGCTGCGTCATTCGAAGTGATTCCCAGGGGCAAGTTTCGATGGTCGTCACGAGATTTAGACGGGGCTCACGAAATTTAATTAATGCCTCCGGTACTGCGGTCTTGTCCATTGTCTTAATTGACAGAAATTTCATATCACATATATCTGCAAAGGGTGATCGAATAATAGAAATATAATCCAAAAATAGAACACTATGGAGGGTTTAGAACTTTTGTAAAACTTGAAAAAGTAACTACGTCTTGAGTTTTTATGTGGAATGGCAAAATTTTCATGTGACTTATGGAAAAATATAGATACAACAATGAGAGAATTTTGTAATTTTCTATAATTTTTAATATATCAATGATTTAAAAATATTTTATACTTGAAATAATGTCAACTTCGAGGCTATTATTTAAAATACGTAATAAGACGTGAGCACATATAGAAGTAAGAATTATGAGTATGAAATTGTAGAAAATGTATACAAATGCAAGTCTGGTATTGGCTAGGTGCGTGACACACAATGCCGATAGAAACAGGAAATAAGAGAAACTCAGTGCTCTCCTTAAGTAAGTAGAGAACATACGTTCTTGTGAAGTTTTCTTAAATTATGATGATAATTGTAAAAAGAAAAGCAAAATCGTAATTGTAAAATTTAGAGATGGATGTTATAATCGAAACTAGATTTCAAAGCATTACTCATTCCATTTCTTTTAATCTCGAGGTCATTAAGAAGGGTAAAATTCTGGTATTAAGTAATCATATATGATACCCTAAAGAGTTTAAGAGCAATGGAATTAGATAATAGGAATTAGATACACAACAATCTCTTTGCCTGCTTATGAAATAGAACTACACGTAAGTAATAATTACAAAAGTAGTATGAGTTAAGGAACTATGAACAAAATAAACTCACTAAAATTCTTATTTCATTTTTTATATCTTAACCGCAATCTGAAATAAAATAAATTATGATAATATTTACATATTTAGTAGTAATTAAATATTTAAAAAGATTTAATGTATTTGTCTCGTTGCTGCCTTTTATACCATGCTACAGCAGAATAATTTCGTATTACGATTATTATTTGCAGTGTTCTTGCAACCGATAACACAACTTCTTGAATGCATTATTTAAATCTTTCAATGCCTACGTATATATTTATCGTGAGAATCGAGATCGCATTTTCGTCTACTAATCTATGCATAAAGATCACCTCCAATCAACTGTAAAACACTTATCACAATACCTTTTTTGTATATAGGTTGTCTCATTACTTCTCTATCAAAATAATCAGTATACTTATTACTTCACACGTGATCATAACAGCTTTTACATTTCTTATTCGAACACTTCGTAACTAGAATATTAATGTATTATGGGGACACTGAGTCTTCTATTTTTGACACTAGAAGCTCTTGCATAGTTTTGTTTATCATCACTCAATGAACGCATCTGGCCGATGTATTGGACTGCTACAAATTATATGTTGAAAATGCTCTGCGAATTAAAAAAATACGTAAAACAATTTTATAAACCCTACTCCTTTGTATATATTCTACTTTTGCAAAAATTCACCGCATCAAATATTGGATACAATTATTCTAACAGATGTTTTAAACTTTTACTCATACAACCTTAAGTGATACAACAACGAAAAAAATTGCAAGGATCGATAAAATTTCAAGCATACTCCAAAATTCGACTTCACGTTGATGTAACGTCGGTATTGTTATCCAGGATCTAGCAATTGTTGTTACTACGGCTTGGTGTAAATATTTCGACTCTAGGACCTCACGAGTTCGCGTGCGTCTGTCTTGCATACGCAGACAAGCTGCGTCGAGCGTGATGCTTCGTGATCCTATTATAATATTAGCTAATTGCCAAGTGTCGTTAAGCAAACTCCATGCTCCCGTCTCAAATTGTTAGACACTGTTATATATCATTCTAAATTACTGCATTATCCTAACATTTTTAAATTTTCGCTCAGTTGGAAACAGATATATGTATTAACTTTTCTTTTTATTTTATATTGACCTCTGATGACAAGAATACTTTTAATTCACTTAACACGATCACTCATGATTATCTCATAATGTTACCGAGTGAAACGATTAAAAAATTGTCATGCTACATAATTCGAAGTAATAATGTTATTCAATTCACTAATAACTTTTTCATTATACTTTTCGATGATTTATAGAAACAAATTAAAATGTTCGTAAAAAATAGCTACCGTCTCTAATGGATACTTATTTACTTACCTGAGGAGATTTCCAGCTGAGTCGTTAATTGCTTTCGGGATTAGCTGCAAAAAGATCGATGACCTCGCGAAGACTGATCAGGATGTAATTGTAAAGAATGGTTTGCCGCGCAAGGATGACAGCGGCAGTCATGGACAGAAGCGAATTGATATTAAATCATTAGCTATCATTTTAGATTTTTAGCGTAGAACGTGGCGGTAATTAAGTTTAACATAATCGATTGAAGAATTAGCGAATATTGTGATCGTGAACGTAGAACACGATCCTTCTCCGCGATTTCTCCTTTTATTTCTCGCGTTTCCTCTCTACTTTCCTGTTCGTTCGAAGGTTTTTAGAGAAAGCCGTGCCGAGAGAGCGTAACCGTTTCTGTATCGCGTTAGCAAGACCGTAAATGCCCGCTGAATGCCGCACAGAGGCTTGTACTATATGTTTTAATATTTTACGTTTGTTGTAATAAACGTCTACAGAATTCAAATTACTTTTATTATTATGTACCCCTGTTTTTAAAGAAATATGCCCTGACATCGAAGATCGCGATTAGAACTTATTAAATACGAAATAAATAATATGAAAAGGCATAAAATACGAAAAGGCACAATATAAAGCTTATTTGACTAATTTTTTACTTTGTGACGTAAAGATAGAAACATAAATGTCTTATACATTGAGAAATCTTATATATTGTGAAATAGTTATAGTGAATAGTTTTATAGAGGTTGCGGACGATGTATAGTCGCGACGGTAGACCTATTAAACCCGCTACCTGGGATATCAAAATGTTTTTTATTATAAAATTTTACTAATAGTAGGATGCGTTAACTTACGTTCCTTATTATAGTCATATTGCATATTTTACTTTCCTCATATTTACTCGTGAAGCATTGTGTTATCCACTCATCTGCTCATTTTATCACAGTATTAAATACATGTAAAAGAGAATAGATTCGTTAGTGTGATATTACGTTGGGGAATAAGTTCGTAGCGTTTTTATCAAATATGAAGATGATTGAGAATCGTTTTATGATCACAGTTTATTTTTTCGGCTAATTCACGACTTATTCAGTGATCGTCCTCCTTCAAAAGTGCTTTGAAACGCTCTTCGTGGAATTCAGAAGATCTTCCTCTCCAAAGCGTGTCGTCGATGTAAAAATCACCATTTTTGAACTTTGCAAACCATTTCCGTACTGTAGATTCGCCTATGACACCTTCTACACATACGTTGCAAATGTTCCAGGCTGCTTCAGTTGCTTTTTGACCCCGATGAAAAGCGAAGAAGAGCAGGTGTCGAAAATGTTACTTTTTACCTCCTGGATATTCCATTTCTAAGCCTCAAAAGTAATACAAAATTAAATTATTCAAAAAGACGATTAGCACCGTTTTGTAGACCAGAGAAAGCTCTGTCAAACGAATATTATACACTTTGTCAAACAGCAAAAAAATCGTTGTAAAACAACGAAAAATATAAAAACGTTACGAACTTATTCCCCAACCTAATATTATCCAGTTTATTAGTTATTCAATTTTTATGCATGACCATTAGCTTACTTACCGACAAAGTAAATCTTCTGCGCCTTGTATCATCTACCGTCCAAACTGGAAAATCGATTAGTACAAATAATATAATTTTAGACAGCAAACGATCAACTTAAGTGACAGGGCAATCGGATCGATTAAAGGTAAAACGAAGGATTTTCGGGATCGCGGTACGATTTTGTCTTTATTGCAGGCATTCGATTGTTTGATACATAATGAAGAGAGTTGATGTCGCGCTCTCCTTACTTGTCTCTTCTTTAACGCATGCCCGTGACGAAATCACAGCGTATATAATCGTATTTGTATTTTGTATATATATATATTTATATATTTATCCAATTATTCGGTCGTATTTACAGATATATAATTGTATCGTCGTTATTATTAACAGCATCGACGTAAGTCCGTAACACTAACATAATCACAGCCAGTTCGCCTCAAGTGTGTATATATGATGTATCCGTAAAACGAGTAGATGCAAATGGCTCAAATAATTTCGGACCATCTTTAATAAGTATACTTACAAAATATGGCGCGTGCACGTAGAGCCAGGTAACGAAACATTTCAGGATAGATGTAGGAACGATGTTCAATATTTTTTACTTCAAAATTTAATATATCGAAAACTTGGAGAAATACATTAATATACGAACAAATGCGTGTAAGATATGTGAGAACTTTTTCAATTAGATCTACAACCTTTCAGATTTTTATCAAATTTCGTCCATTGATACTCAATTTTCGCGATATTTGATATTTAATATTTCCGCTTCCAGTGGATGAAATTTGATGAAAAAGATATCAGATATACTTTTATACGAATAGAATAAATTGAAAAATTATTAAAACGATTCATTGATTTTTTATAGTAAAAAAATTCATGAATATTCCAAGATTTTTAGATTTCGTCAAATTCTGGAATATGGCCTTTGATGTTTCTTTTTCTCGAAAGCTAACGCGCGTAAAATGATCAGAATCATAAGAAATCCCTTATCCGAATAGAGTATGTGAGAATTTTTTCGATAAAATTTAAAAAGATTTTTAAAAAATTCATGGAAATCACAATTTTGCGACAACATGATACGGTGACTGAATCTATGACGAAGTTTGACCATTCTTGACTGCCCAGCTGTACGTGCTCGTGCCGTATTTTTCAGATATACTCGTCAAGGGTAGTTCAAAATTAATTGAGATCTCTGTACGATGACCAATTAAATTTTCACTGTTCGAATTCTCCACAAGTCATTCATGAGACGAAATAAAAAGCTATAGTGTGAACAAAAATTTGTTTTTAAGTATTCTTTTGTCCTGTACTTCTCACAGAAGAAAATAAGTACTCTTAAAGGTTAAAGAAATTGTAAAAGTATATCTTATTGTCTGACAGAGAAACTATTCGCTTAAAATGATGTCTCATAAAAACATTTTTGTATTACTCAAATATTGGATTAAGTGACAATTAAAGATTTGTGAAAAATTCCAACACGTTTAGGCGCTACTTCTTTCTATTGGGTAACTCCTACGGTACAATTATAAATACGTTACTTGTTTCTTCTTTTTGGCAACATTATTAAATGTTACGCGATTCATCGAAACAGATATTAATAATTATTTACAAAGACGTACCCCTTACTCCTTTTACTGACGTTTAGATATATTGTGGGAGACATGATTTTGAACAAACTTGTCTGTAAATAAGTAAGGGAATATTTCGTAAAATTTTGACAAAAGTCTATTCTATCAATTCAGAAATCTTGAATGGATTTCTTCGACTAGATTTTACCGATTTCACCGAATTTAGATTAAGATTCTTAAACAAAAACTTCGATTTGTCTTTGATAAAAATTGTTTAGTTTTCAGAACTAAATCATTATGGAATAATACACAACAATAAATCCAAGGAAAACCTTGTTTATCCCGAACCCTCGATTACCCCCAAACATTCACTGCTTTTACTCCTTATCATTTTCTTATTTCGTTTTTTAATTATGTCAATCAATTCTCGTTACATTACATTAAAACCTAATAATGAACCGAAGTAAAAATTCTTTCACTTCATCTCGAAGTCACCAATCTCTTGGCAAACGTTTTAATTAAAAATTTAATACCTTAAAAGTAACAATTATTCTCTTTTTTATCATACACTTAATACACAAATTGTTTGTCTAATTCAAGTACTAATCACATTAGTCGCATATAATCAATTATCGATTTCTTCAGTAACAAATTTCAACGTATGATTTGATAAATAAAATTATTTAAATTAAAACATAACCTTCAATATTTTTCCTCTTGTTCATAAATTATTTACCTAATTCGACCGCTAACGTAGTAGTCAATTATCAGTTTCTTCATTAAACAATTTTCAACCATTGTTTGATAAATAAAATTATTAAAATTAATACACTTCCCTCAATGTTCTTCGGCTCCATCGAAGGTTAGAGCTTAGCTTAGAGCATGAACTGCCGTAGAAAAGACATTCTTACTTTATACAGACAGAGGCGTTCGATACAAACCAGGGATGAGAATGAAAGAGGTGGTGGGCGTTTTGTTCGTTTCTCCTCCGATCCCGCGCATTGGTTGGAGGGAGGATGCACGATTAGAGCGTCGAAAAAGCTACTGGGGAACGGCAGGAGGGTCGCGATGAAAATTCCGGCCACGTTCGCGGCTCGTGCACGCGTGAACACTTCACGCGCTCGTCGTTTCCGTTTCTACGAATTTCTTGTCGCGCATTTACTCCGATTAAATTCCCCTCTTCGGAGCTGTTTCTTCCTCCGCCACGAATGATACAAGGAAAATACATCCACCGGAATAGAATTTCTTGGACGATTTCTCTTACTATACGTAGAATTACTGGGCAGTTTCTGCGATTATTTACGTTGTAGAAGTTCTGGCAGTGAATTCAAACTTTACTTCATCTCACAAGTATATTTTTTATGTATAAGTTTTTACGTCTCTTTTAGAAAGTCTTGTGCTAGATATTATTGTATACATTCGCAAATGGTATGAATGTCTTATACAACCGGGGATCAAATTAATTGGACAGTTACTGGCCATAGTAAAGATGAAGTTCAATCGAATTAAAGTAACGATCATGAATTTCAATTTTATTTATCATATATCTCTCGGAACAGAGGAAACATCGGGTTTAAGTATCGAATTGCTTACTCTCGGATGGTATCAGTGTCATCCGAAGATGCAAAATATATCGAAGAAATACAAATTTTGTAAAAAGGAAAACAAGGGAACCTTCGCAATCAGAATCACAACGAACAATCACGTTTCGCTTTAATTTAATACTTGATAAAGTTCGATAATGTCCATCCGGTCGATCTTCGGGGTTTCCATAACAATACCATCGACAATTTGACATATCATCATAATATGTACAGTTAGAGACAGAAAATCGTGGCCAGCTCTTTGCTTGTGTGAGTTGAGTCCCTAGGGTGACAAAAATCAAAATATTTATATGTAGGTTTAAATTGTTTTCATTTTGAAACGTCAAAACCATGCAAGAATCTAAAAGCATGGAATTTACATCGAGCATTGACAAATTAGAAACAAAAATTTATTTTTCCTCTTGGATTTTCTCCCCCTGAGGAATACTCAGTGCTAGCTAGGATTCCCTGTCTCTAGCTGTATATTATTTAGGGAATAATTGACGTCCAATGGCATCTGTGTACAAGCACGCTGTACGTGTTATAAGGATACATAAAAACTAAAACTGATACATAAAAAATAAAACTAAAACTGATAATTACTTTAATTCGATTAAACTTTATCATTATCCACTTTTAGTTAGTGTTCATTTATTTTTGTTCCCGACTGCATATTTATAACACTTAGTAACGAATAATAATTGAGTGAGTGAAACCTACGGAGAAGAAATTAGCGAAGAGAGGAACTCGTCGCACACAGTTGCATTCAATACTGAGTACTGAATTTTCCGCTACTTTAACCATAGCAAGGGATTATTTACGGCGCCTTTTAACTAAACGGACTCTCGTTTCTCGTTCACTATATTGAAGTTCAAGTGGCGCAAATATTCTTCCATCAATTGCCATCAACGGAATGTACGAATCTCTCGAAGCACGCGAACGAGCGTTCGTTAGTTCTAAACGCCCCAGAGAACACGCTTAACGGGTAATGTATGGTGGTGTCACGGTTACTGCTACTTGTAAGTCGATTGTACACTCATCGCTTCGACCACTATATCTGCTAAATCACTCGTCACATTCATCGTATTATTATCGTGAATTTCTGAATAAGTAACACCTATTTACCAACTCCCCCCTCTCATTGTTACTATTACTTTTATGCTCACAAATTGGTCTATCATTCAAATCACTCGTTTATCAAATAGAAATTTTTCGAAATACGTACCACTGAACTGTTTCCTAATTCTTTCGCAACTTCTATTCTCACTATGTAGACTATACTACGGCGACCGTTAAGCTTAATTTCTCCAACTTCCTCCTTTTGTGATTCCTCCTTTAGCCGTTAAACGTAGACAGGAGAAATCTTCTTGTTCGTTTTCATGTTAATCGCAAATAATCGTGAACTATACGATTTATACACATCCACACATGTCTATTTTTCATTGAAACTTCGACCACTTTCCGAAGAAATGTTTCTAGACAACAAGTCCTCGAAGTGTCCAAGTTCTTCTGGCTCCTCTCCGAAACAGGCAGCGTTTAACTAACGGCTAAGTCTTCCGGAAGTAAACAGAATACTTCAGCTCACGTGAACGGTGGACTTTCGATTATCCCTGTCGATGAAACTTCGACCGAACCAACTGCAATTTCTGGCAGTGCTCCTCCGCTCGTTTATTCTTCAAGAATTCTTCATCTCCTTTTGTACTGACTCTTCTTTGACTCGACTTTGGAGATTCATTCCACAAACGTCTTATGGCAGTTTTGGCAAAGATATTTTGATCATTTTCTTCTCTAGTAAAAAGTACTGTGCTCCTTCTTCACTTTCATTACTCGATCATCGAGTACCTCCATTGTTTTATTTGATCTTGACTAGATTATTCAAGTCTACACGTTTACTCCAGTTCAGTTCTTCCGATTCCACGAATAAATCAGATTTGCTTCCAACTTCCTTTCCTCCGACACACATCATCATGGTTTCAAATCGAATAACATAATATAATTGATAACGTCTTTTAAAATTTACAATATTCCCAATTTTATTCTCTCCAGAATTTATTTTTATTTGATTAGAATTCTCTCACCCTTCCTTTCGAAAGTTTCATACGATTCTAGCTTCCATGAGTTCAGAGGCCGCTTTCAATTCCATTCCAAATTCTAAAATTCGTTTTTAGCTTTCGCGTATCTCGCGAGAATAATTAGCCTTTCCGTAACAAGGAAAATTGTTCATTCCAAAGAAATTCGGGTGAGAATCTACTCGAAAACGCTCTCGGCAGCCTCCCGAATTTTAACGATGAGAAAGGACCGTCTGCAGAGCTTGACGAGCAGCTCGATCCTCTGTCAGGACGGTTTCCTCAGCTGTGGCAGTGCAATTAAGTAGATGTTGCCGAGGATAGCACCAACAACCAGCAACATCACGCTAATGGCCGACAATAGGCGCACGAATCTGACAAATCGCCGGCCTCTAGCGTCTTTTTTGCTTTGATTTGGGAACACCGCGAGGCCCAGAAGTGGACCGGCTAGGGCGCCAGCCACGTGCGCGGCCCAGCCGACTCTGCCGCAACCAAGAAGCGCTGGAATTGGAAGCGAAGCCACGTCCGCGCTGGCTAGCAGCAACACCGCGCCAAGACGCCAGCCAGCGTAGCGGAGTTCCCCGTGACACTGAAATCAAAAATGGGGAAACCTTTTTTTCATAAACTTATAAGAGATGCACGTCCTGTGTAATGCACTAAAGCCGAGACAAGAGAAAGAGGGCAATACTTGACGAGCGTCTATTATCTGAATTGCTAATGTCTCCTATGAATATTCCTTTTATTTAATTAATTAAGTTTCTGCATTCGACGAATTTTTCCGCATATATTTGGCGAATTTCTTATAGTTAACTTAACCCTTTTTATTATAATTATTTTGTAACATACAACTAGGGGCAGGGAATTGTGAGTTTTCCCTAGGATGACAAAATTCAAGATATTTATACGTAAGTTAAAATTGTTTCCATTTTAAAACGCCAAATTCATATAAGGATCCAAGAGCATTGATCCTGCAAGTATTGAAAATTAGGACAAAAATTTATTACTCCTCTTGGATTTGGAAAACTCACACAAGCAAGAGCTGGTTACGATTGCCTGTCTCTAGCCGTATATGGTCTAAAAGCTCTAGGTCTAAAATCGGCTGTGGTTATATTCAAAATCTAACCATCAGATCCGAGCTCTTGTTTCCTCATGTCTGCCGAATCATAATTATATCGAGAATCATGCTCATTTAAATCACGTATTAACGCGTCTTGTACAATTTAGAGTAGAAATAGATCTAACAACTCGATCTTTATCTTATTTTTACATCTTATTAATTAAATCAGATTATTTTCTAGGATATCCCGAATCGAGTGCTCCTTATATTAGGAGACCCCCAACCATCATTATTTCTTAAAAATAATTGCGGTTTCACATTCGATAGATTCATGATAAGAGAACGAAGTTTTTCATACCAGATACAAATGTGCAAGATGACTAGTTAGTAGGGCGTAGACACCAGCTGAGGCGCCGACCAGAAAGAGGCTTGGTTGTAGAAGGGATGCTCCAAGCGCTCCACAGACACCACCACCCAAATAGATTGTCGCTACTCCGATTCGGCCCTGTTCCACCTGTAACCGTCGAATGTTTCCTAACCTTTGACATTGTTACTTATAGCCTTTTCTCGAGGAAAGAATTAATTTGCTTCTTCTTTTATTTTACTCTCCGTAAAAGGCTCTCTTTCGCAGAAGACAACTGTAGTTAAACTAATTAATCAATTGTTCAATAAGCTGCCAAGAAAAAAATTGGATCAAGGAACGAATGAAAAAGTTCTAAGAACGAAATCGAATACGCGGTGTAGATTTGGACAATGATTGTCAGCTCGGACTTGTACAGTTTCGGACAATTATTCTGAACCCACTACTGCTTATGTGTGAGTTCCCTAGCGAGACAATATTCGGAAGTAGTAAGAAATCTATTAGTAATGCTCCAGGCTTAAGCATTGGCATCATCATCATATGCCGGAGCATTGAAACATAAACCAATAGATTCCTTATTACTTGTGAATATTGTCCCGCTAGGGAACTCACCATAAGCAGTAGTGGCTTCAGAATAATTGTCCGAAGCTGTACTAACTTTTCGTAGAGAGGTAGGATTAAGAAAGTGTATGTTTCGTTTTTTCAACGTGTAACTTATTCTGATGTTGATCAAAAGTTAGTGAACAAACAAAAATTAATCAAACACTGCTACTAACAACAGCTGCTAACCAAATATCACTTAACATGTAAATGAACAATAGTGAGCCTTCGTATATTTAGGAAGTTCAGCTTTTTTTAGATGATATTGACACAAACGAGAGCTGACAAAGAATCATTCTCCCGAACTGTACAGCCCTTCAATTGTTTCAAACGAAATTCTTTAGTAGCAACCATTTCTATATTTCTCCACCATTTGAAATTCCACCTTTTCTGGAGCTACGTTTTCGATTTCTTTAAAACTGAGATGGATGAAGCCGATTCAGCACGTTATAACAAAAAATGGATGACCTTACTTTAGAGTGGTCAAGAGTGGAAAAACGGAGATGGCTACCCAAATATAGGGCACAGCAGCAATTAATCTGATTAACTTACCTCCAGCGGAGTGGCCAGCACCAGCTGTATAACCACGTTCAACGCAAGGTGAAGCGCATTCGAGTGCAGCAGCATGTACGAGGCGAATCTCCAACCCTGGACCCTTTGACGAGGATCGTAGACCAACCACCTGCGCAGAGTTGCCTCGTCCCCTAGGCAGTGGACCGCTATCTGTCGTCAGAATGCGTTCCGATGCTCATCGATTGTCACATTTAATGCACAGCGCAGCTCATAACTTTTAGGATACCTCAAAATTTCAAACACTATGCTGTCTATTTTCTAATAATATTGACAATAAGAGTCCATTTCAATTGAAAGAAATACAATGAAAAAAAACAATATAATTCACTGTATAATTATTCACAGTGAGAATTGAAATTTCCCTTTTAAAGAGCGATAAATCCTTACATTCATTACACATAGCACTGAACATATAAAATGAAATTCGTGAGAAATCAGATTGATTGATTAATCCCCGTCTTGATAAAGTGATAGGCCGATCAAATCGACGGAATTGAAAATTCGATAACGACAGATGTTCGCGGATTGACAACAACGAGATCTGACTTAAAAAATAAAAAAGACTATTAAAATAAAAAACTGATGTCCTCGTGGTACGACGACCTGTCGAAATTTATTTCGTCGGCCAAGCCGGATGAATTGCGGCTAAATTCGTTTTCATGAATAATTTCAGCCGTCCCCGGGCTGGTGATACGGTGGTCGGGGTAAATTGGAAAAAGCTCTTCATTGGCGTTTAACCCCATTCGAACTGTTAACCAAACTTCTTTAAAAATTTATTTCACCACAAGAATTACATTTCAATTATATGTGGAAATATTTTTCGATTTTCAGTACGTACGCTTCGTCAAACTGGCTGCTGTTTGTTATCCTAAATCGAATAGTGGAATTAAAATGAAATAGTATCCAATATCAATTTCTTATTTCCAGTGAATTAAATTCATTTATCCTACTTAAATAATGTGTTCTGTATAAATTCAATTGAAGGTATTCTATCGAGAAAAATTCGACACGAGAAAGTTCGAAAGCAATTGATATTTAATTGGCAGTATGTTGTATCTACACGTCCGATGTTAATAACAAACAAACTGCTCTGGGTACACGATAATTGAGCTTCTTTTCTCATGGATCATCATTCACCATACATACTCGTTCGGATTCGGAATTTAAAGCCAGTGAACGATACCGCACCTGGTTTATTCCAGCATTAAATAAGCAGTTTTGACTAATTACCATTTCGAGCGGATCGAATTTCCATACAGGAATGGAATTAATTATTCGTTAGATCGTACGTCGATAACGCTTATACCAGTCGTTGCCGCCTCGCGATAAATCGATCCGTTTTTATTCATAAGAGCATTAATGTCCCTGTGACTTTTTGGTAATGATGGTAATTACCGAAAATTGCGAACGATAAAATCGTTATTTATGTTTTTTATTTTTTCTTTCATGGAAATTGCTCTGGCTGTATTTCCGGGACCGCGCATTTTCCATTTGTCCTAATCTATTCACATTATTAATAAACAATCAATTTAAACGATGTGTTATATTAGATTAGTGAAAATGTTAATCTAATAATCTAATTGTGGAATGTCCTCTTGATTAATGCTGACATATTCACTGTGCTTATTGAGTAACTAAATCTGATTGCCTAACGATTCAATGTACGATTATTTAATGTATTGTACTAAACTAGGAATGGTCAACCTAAGTGGGTTCGCAGGACACGCTGTAAGTAGACATGCCTTGAAAAGTGTAACACCAATGAGGAATGAATAAAACTCAATTATTATACTATGATTCAATATAATTATGATAATAAAATGGACACATATCCAGAAATTACTATTTGTATAGTAGCCGAAACAATTTTTTCTTCAATGTAGCAAATAATTATGATTTAATGTAATCAATTTAAAAATCTAATTTAAAATACAAACAGCTTCAGGTGCACGTTCCATTACACTTGAGTACATCTTATTCTCATGTTTTTACCTGATCTTCTTTATCGGTACATTTTATTTTCGACGCGAAAAGCGAGTCTAAAGGGAAGATGCGCTTGTAAAAGTTTCAGCCATCGTTACCGAGAGAACAGTAAAGTGAGTAAATCGGTTGTGCGAACGATTTCTTCCATCAAATAAATCATAAACTATCGCACGCTCGCGGAAACTGAACACTCTAATATTTTTCACCCCCTCTGTTTAACTATAAAGTTTTATGGATCTCGATAGCCAAAAACTAAAGTAGAAAGTATCTTTTCCGAAACGTAAACTTCAAGACATTTCGGTTGAAATAAACGTGTTACGTCTGCATAATATCGTGGAAAATTTCATACACTAACCCTTGCTAATATTCGGACACCATGTATAGTATTCTATCCATTACTAATCTGAATATTCTTTAACATGATTAAGTTAACGTACTTTTGGTAATTAAGATCGAGGTATCGTATAATACAAAAATGTGAACCAGATTACTTCAATTTTGTAAAAGTATGTGTATCCCATTTAGGAACAGTGAATCGTAGCCAGTTCTTACTTGGATGAATTTTATCTAGAGTGTCAAAGTCCAAAAGAAGTAATAAATCTTTATCCTAATTTTTCAATGTTCAACGTAAGATCAATACTTTTCAACTCTGACAAGAGTTTGACGATTCATTCGTTGAGGTTAATAATAATAACTGAGGTTAGTAATGGATGAAATACTATAACGACTGCATGTTTAATAAGACTCATTGTACTATTGTCAATGGAAATAGTGTTCGGAATGAAACGGTAACGGGTATCGAGGTATATTACGATTCACGTCAAAGAGATCTTACATGAAACTCGTGAAACACGTTTGCAATGTTCGGCTACCATCATCAAGTCTGATAGAGAATCAAAGTTAGAGAGTTGCGCTACCGCGTTACGACCAGCCAGAGATATCACTGATTGTCAAAGACAACTGGCAGCGAGCCATGTACCATTGTCAAATAGAGATAACGATGTATTAACGAAAGTTTTCATGTAATACAACTATATCTATTTAGAGGGTGTCCCAAAATGTAAGCAAGATTTGAATTTTACACCAGTTATACAGTAAAATGTTGTCAAGGCAAAGGAAAAGATGGTGTGATAACTGATTCAGGGTTATCGAAAATGGCGATTGCAAAGCGGTGCCACATGCCACACATCCTGAGAAACAATTCAATCACTACATGAATCATTACCAGGTCGTGCAATTTCTCGTTTTGATGATCTGAATTGACATCCCAGATTATGCCATTTAATACTAATAATAAAAATAATTAAAATATAAATATATATAAAATAAATAAATAATAATTTTTCTTTCGGGTTTTTGAAAGTTTAAGGTTCATTAACAAGCCCACGACCATCCACGCCTTGAAGCAGGAAATTGAGCGTTGCGTTAACGAAATTCAGCCTCATTTATGCAAAACAGTCATGCAGAATTTCATTAAAAGAACACGTATGCTCCAGCAAAGGCGCATTAGCAAGAGCATTTAGCTCATGTGCTATTCCATATCTAATCTTATGCTACACGCTTTATGAATCAATAAAAGTCTTACAATTTTTAATAATGAACATGTGTTTTTCAGCAAAATTACTTCTTGCGTGAGTTTGGGACACATGTTATATTAGATTAGTGAAAATGTTAATCTAATAATCTAATTGTGGAATGTCCTCTTGATTAATGCTGACATATTCACTGTGCTTATTGAGTAACTAAATCTGATTGCCTAACGATTCAATGTACGATTATTTAATGTATTGTACTAAACTAGGAATGGTCAACCTAAGTGGGTTCGCAGGACACGCTGTAAGTAGACATGCCTTGAAAAGTGTAACACCAATGAGGAATGAATAAAACTCAATTATTATACTATGATTCAATATAATTATGATAATAAAATGGACACATATCCAGAAATTACTATTTGTATAGTAGCCGAAACAATTTTTTCTTCAATGTAGCAAATAATTATGATTTAATGTAATCAATTTAAAAATCTAATTTAAAATACAAACAGCTTCAGGTGCACGTTCCATTACACTTGAGTACATCTTATTCTCATGTTTTTACCTGATCTTCTTTATCGGTACATTTTATTTTCGACGCGAAAAGCGAGTCTAAAGGGAAGATGCGCTTGTAAAAGTTTCAGCCATCGTTACCGAGAGAACAGTAAAGTGAGTAAATCGGTTGTGCGAACGATTTCTTCCATCAAATAAATCATAAACTATCGCACGCTCGCGGAAACTGAACACTCTAATATTTTTCACCCCCTCTGTTTAACTATAAAGTTTTATGGATCTCGATAGCCAAAAACTAAAGTAGAAAGTATCTTTTCCGAAACGTAAACTTCAAGACATTTCGGTTGAAATAAACGTGTTACGTCTGCATAATATCGTGGAAAATTTCATACACTAACCCTTGCTAATATTCGGACACCATGTATAGTATTCTATCCATTACTAATCTGAATATTCTTTAACATGATTAAGTTAACGTACTTTTGGTAATTAAGATCGAGGTATCGTATAATACAAAAATGTGAACCAGATTACTTCAATTTTGTAAAAGTATGTGTATCCCATTTAGGAACAGTGAATCGTAGCCAGTTCTTACTTGGATGAATTTTATCTAGAGTGTCAAAGTCCAAAAGAAGTAATAAATCTTTATCCTAATTTTTCAATGTTCAACGTAAGATCAATACTTTTCAACTCTGACAAGAGTTTGACGATTCATTCGTTGAGGTTAATAATAATAACTGAGGTTAGTAATGGATGAAATACTATAACGACTGCATGTTTAATAAGACTCATTGTACTATTGTCAATGGAAATAGTGTTCGGAATGAAACGGTAACGGGTATCGAGGTATATTACGATTCACGTCAAAGAGATCTTACATGAAACTCGTGAAACACGTTTGCAATGTTCGGCTACCATCATCAAGTCTGATAGAGAATCAAAGTTAGAGAGTTGCGCTACCGCGTTACGACCAGCCAGAGATATCACTGATTGTCAAAGACAACTGGCAGCGAGCCATGTACCATTGTCAAATAGAGATAACGATGTATTAACGAAAGTTTTCATGTAATACAACTATATCTATTTAGAGGGTGTCCCAAAATGTAAGCAAGATTTGAATTTTACACCAGTTATACAGTAAAATGTTGTCAAGGCAAAGGAAAAGATGGTGTGATAACTGATTCAGGGTTATCGAAAATGGCGATTGCAAAGCGGTGCCACATGCCACACATCCTGAGAAACAATTCAATCACTACATGAATCATTACCAGGTCGTGCAATTTCTCGTTTTGATGATCTGAATTGACATCCCAGATTATGCCATTTAATACTAATAATAAAAATAATTAAAATATAAATATATATAAAATAAATAAATAATAATTTTTCTTTCGGGTTTTTGAAAGTTTAAGGTTCATTAACAAGCCCACGACCATCCACGCCTTGAAGCAGGAAATTGAGCGTTGCGTTAACGAAATTCAGCCTCATTTATGCAAAACAGTCATGCAGAATTTCATTAAAAGAACACGTATGCTCCAGCAAAGGCGCATTAGCAAGAGCATTTAGCTCATGTGCTATTCCATATCTAATCTTATGCTACACGCTTTATGAATCAATAAAAGTCTTACAATTTTTAATAATGAACATGTGTTTTTCAGCAAAATTACTTCTTGCGTGAGTTTGGGACACCTTATATATGATAGGAGGAAATTCATGTATGTACAGTTAAGAGCAAAACTGAACGCGCACTATTTAAAATTGAATTACATTTATGAAATTGACTCGAGTGTCTTTAGATCACTAGACTAAAATATGTGTACGCAGAACTTTTTCCATTAAAAATTTTTTTCTTATAACTCTTATCAAATCTAATTTATTCTCAATCTCTTATACACATCATTTAGTCGATCGATCTACCTGACTACTAAAAAAAACTCAGATCGTTTGATCTGATTTAAAAATAATTATTCAAATTTAAATAACGTGTGTTCCTTTCTCCACTTCTATAGTAATAGGATAACTAACCTTTTCGACAATAATTGACCCGCAATGTTGGATGCACGACCCCAATAATATTCTCAAATGGATCTTATTATAAATTAGTTTCGTATCAATTTAAATCTTGATATTAACGCAAAATGAATTTTTTTCTTGCAAAATAATCCTTGAGCATTTAAAAAATTTTTGAAAAAAGACTGGATGGTTTCATTTGTTTGCAACCTATATTACTAAGTCTAAAGTCTAAAGGTTAACCATACATCAACTCCAGACTAATACCCATATCTACTTAATTTCAAAGTACTATTGTATAAATGAACTTCGGAGATAAATTTCATTGGCCAGTAACTGGCTAATTCGATAATCATATTTTATCAACCAGTCAATTTACAGCCATTGGTCAGTAAAAAATAATTATTTAAAATTTCTAGTTGGATAATGACTATTAACGTTAATTTTTCTCGTATCGGATGAGTTTCACATAAGGAGAAACTCATTGCCACAATTTATCATAGTTCTCTAATGAGCCGTATTTACAGTTCCGCGCTTTTATCGCTGATTTATCGCGTTCGTTATCCGATCTCGCCCGCCTATGGTGTTACACGCGAGCAACGCATAACCACAGGCCGGAGGGCGATTATTACCGAAACAGGAGTCGACTTTTCGGCCGCTCTAAAACGGGATAGCGAGCGGGCACGCTCGTTCCCGCTATCTCAGCGTTTCCATTAAAAGGGCACGCGGTCGAGAAAAGCGTTATCCGTTCGTTTCATCGCGCCGAAACTGTTGGACGCGTAACGACGATTAGATTCCTGCTTCGCTTTCGACGAATCAGCGCCCTGCTGGAATTTTGATTTTCACGGAGGAAAGGCGCTGCGCCGCTGCGCGCCGCGCGGCCCCGAGTTCCTGGAATTCCGTTTAATTGCCGGAAGAACGCGAATTTTCCACGAATTTGGATTATTACAATCCTGAGAACGTTCGTTGTAAGAGAGAAGGACTATTATTAAAGTCCATGGAGCCGGTTAATTGAAACGGGAACGCGAAACTTTTACTTTATTCTTTTTCCGATCCTCGAACGTAATTACTTAGCGAAATTCTTCAAACGATTTGCTACGATTCCTTAACTAAAAACATAAAAAATGTTTCATTATGTGGCAATGTTCCGTGGTTCACAATATATGAGCCTATAATTATGAAAATTGCCTAAACCGAAATTTAAAAGAAAATGAGTTTATCAGTTATTTCACACCATATTATTTTTATCTAAATTAATTCAATGTCATTTTTACGATATCGTCAAAAATGAACCATTAGATAATGGTTGTAATTTCAACATTATATGGAATTCATCCAGTGTTAATTATGAAAATCATTAATCATAATCCCGAAACAGGAAATACGAATAAGACTTTTTTCATAAATAAAATCAAAATTTTCCATTTTTCATAAAAATTCAAGATGCAATAAAGCACATGATAAAATTTAGAAAATCTTGCATAATATTCTATTAATACGATATTTAGTAGCTATCAAAATTTCAATGCTTTGTCATATATTTCAATCACATATTTCAATGTATCTAGCTCCTTTATGTTTCCATTGACTTGTATGAAACTTGCACGTGTATACAATTTACATAGATTTACAAACAGAATGTATTAGATTTTTATTTCAAAATGAAAATGTTAAAAAAAGCAGCGTTCCTCTTTTTAACTATGCCCACAGATTGCAAACAAATTTTTTGCCTCATTACATAGTAAATTAAACCTCCCAGGATCTCACAAAAAATTATATTCTTCGAGTCAATATTAAAAAAATTATTCTGTCTTGAAGTATATCCGAATATTAACAAGAGTCACTGTAAATATTTTAAATACATTTGATAAGTAATATTAAAAATGTATAAACTGTTCAATAATATGAATAATCTTGTTTCCATTTGAATAGATCATTTTAAGATAATTGATCCGAGAAAATGTTTATCCATTTGAAGAGAAAATCTTGCAATTATAACGATTGCAGCGATTTAAAAAAAGAAGGTCGATTCCTGCCCGTAATCAACGGAATCAGATCGTCGCAGGGATGGGCAACCGGCATTCCTTCAGGCCGGCGCCATTTCATTAACTCCGTCGACAACGTTAACTTCTGTTTTATTGCGCGAAAAGCGTCGGGGGAAAAAGAAAGGGTGCATTTAACTTGGCGGCTTTAAACTCGGCGCATTTTATTCGCCACGTTCGCAGCTCGTACTCGACGAGCTTCCGGAAGCGCTCGAATAAGCTCTCCTGGAATTATTATCGAGCCAGGAGGTTGGACCAGAGTAGGTATAAGAATCCGCTGAAGCCAAAGGAACGCGTATCCAAGAAAGAGACCGACTGCTCCCCTGCCTCTTTTTACTCCCCCTTACTTTTTCTTCCGGCTTTTTTCTCTTCCATCTCCTCTCTTTTTCCTATTTTACCTTTTTCGTTCGAGTCGTCCCGGGCTCGAGTTTCTTGAAATACCGGCACGATATTCCTTCGTGAACTCGTGCGAATAATTGAGAGAGATTCCCATCGGCTGCCAGTCTCTGTCCTCGTCGTCCCCGGACGCCGATGTGACGCGACGCGACGCGATGTGCTTCCACGGCGACGCATTAGCTCGGCTAATGGGAAATTTTTCGAGCTCGCCAAGCTCCACGCATAGGTACACACTTTTTCGGCGCAACGAGGTTTCCGGCGTGGTGAATAAAATCAGCGAACAGCATCTTTGCCTCTTCCTCGTGGGATTGCTTTGAGAATCTCAGAGGAACTATGTTTTCCCAATAATCTTGGATCACTCGGTGTTCCCTGATGTTTTATAGACAACAGGTTTATCTAATTTCAAACTGCTCTTTTTAAAAGGTTCTCACCTCAAATGAGAATTTTCTTAATTTCGATATTTTCACAGTGTTCATTTCTATAATCAAAACATTCTTAGAATAAAAGAAGTATTCTAGTTTTACTGTGTTTTTACATTAAGTTAGTTTAGAGTTGCAAAGATATGTCTATAAGAAGAATGTGGACTTCAACAAATGATAAGAACAAATTTAATTCCAAAGTGAATAAAACATTATAATGATTTAATATATTTATCTTCTTCATTTCACAGTAACAGAGACGCAGTAACTAAACATTGGCAATAATTGATACGCAATATTTTACGCACGACCGCATCATCTTCACTTAATGTTAAACGACCTAATCTCTTAACACTTTGACGGCCAAAGTCACGTATACGTGAGTTCACGAGCCAAATTCAAATCAAAAGAAAGTAAAGATAGGAAGTGGACGGATACAGACATTGATCAGATGAAAAAGTTTCTCGTTTATAACTCCAAAAAATGAGACTCCAAAAATGAGACTCCAAAATAAGAATTTTTTTCCTCATAAAGTAATCCTCGAAAGCTCACTTTAAAAAACTGGAAGGTTTAATTTATTTACGACTTTTTAAGAGGTTGTCACTTTCAACTTTGATTTCAATATTCTTATGCGCATGTCATTATTCTTATGACTAAAATGTTTTTGGGAATTAAAGTGTTTAAATATTAAATATTCTCCTTTAATTGCGATTTTACATTAAATTTGAAGACTCGCAAAGAGGTCATATCTAAAAGAGGAGCGTGGTGCAAATTTCAACAAATGATAAGAAGAATTGTTCTCTTAAAATTATTACGACTCTGCGCGCTCCAAGTTTAAGTTTGTTGCACAATAAAAACATTTTATGTCATTTGATAACTTGCTAGATAATCAGAGATTTATTTTATACATGAGAGACTTCGCACCCAGGCAAATTTTTATTCCCATATGTACGCCAGTATAAATTGGCTTCGGTTGGTTCACTAAAAAACAGTCTCGTTCATTAATCAATCACCAACCACGAATTACGCTCGAATCTCGCGAGCCATTCAAAAACGGTCCAATTACCAAATCAAATTAGCCTAATCATAACTTTCATTTCAACTTCGCTCGTTCATTTTAATTTCCCTATTACCATCAATCGTGTGGTTTCAAAATCTCGCTTTATCTTTTTTGTTAATGCAACTGGTATTTCCCATTCCGCATTTCAACATTTTTATATTTGCTTATAGATCAAAATATATGTACAGTTCAGAAAAAAACTGGATGCACGTCATTTTAATATGAATAACTTTTGAAAAAATCGAAACAAACGACCTCACTCTGTTTGAATAGTCAGCTAGATTGGTTTACTAAATCATGTGCCTAAATGACTGAGAGGAAACTAAAATTAGAAATTGTAAGGAAAAATGTGACGGCCGCATTTTCCATTTTTTTCACGGACTTAAAATGAAAATTCACACAACACGTTTTAGCTCCTTATATGAAATGGAAAATACTATTAAAATCCAAGGGTATTGAAACACGTTGATTTCTGGCTAACAGATGGAAAAATTGCGATTTTTATAACTTCATCAAATTATAGCACATAAAAATAATAACGAATTTCAATGCAATTTTCGTTATATGTACACTAAAATCAATTGAGTAGTCATAACACGCTATTTAAATTTTTATTATAATCCAGATAAAAGAGTTAAAAAACGTGACCCTCATATTTTTCTTTACGGCAACATTATTTCATTGTTTTCAATAAATAAATAACCTTAAAGGAGGAAATTAATTTTGAACATCAGTCGAAATTGATAAAAATAATTCTAGATGTTCTACGTTATTATCTATATTTCTTTTTAAGAAATTAAGAAAATAATTGAATTTGCAGTACTGACCTCGACGATGCTGATGCAGATCATAAGATAAGGCGGTCGTATCCGGAAGTTGGGCTTCCTGGATGGGAACGGGTGTCTGGGTGTGGGTCTGGGCGTGACCTCGTCATCCTTTGTCTTCTTGTACGAGGTAGTGACAATGATCGGCGATTCTGGGGAATACGGCGAACCGGGGCCTGAATACGTGGTGTCCGTGCAATCGGACGAGATCGTCGAGAGCGTTGGAGAGTTCTCCAGCAGCGCTGCTTCAGCGTCCATGTTGACCTGACTGCGAAGAAAAACACGGGATTCTGTCGTTAGTCTTCTGTCCAATGCAATCTACTTTAGGTGCTTATAATAAGACACACCGTTAAAGACATTGCAACATATGTAACTCCTTTTAATTTAAATAATATCATGACTATTCAATGTGTAAAATTTCTACGAAAAACTAAAGTATTTGTTTACATTTTACTATAATGTTAACTCCTTTCGTTTTAAATAATATCTTAATAATCAAATGAGTAATACTTCTATCAGAAATGAAACTAGAGAATTTATTTATATTTTAATGTTATTTTAATGTTAATAATATGTATTTGTATTCTAATGTAATGTTAATAATATTTATTTATATTTTTGCATATAGTCAACACGTTAACTCCTTCCATTTTAAATAATACCTTAGCTAACTATAAGTGAACATATGAAATTTCTATTAAAAATACATCTAAGGATTTTATTTATGTACTAACGTAACTTTTAAATATTGTTAGAAAATTCTAAAAATTTACATCTTAATTACATAATTATATTACATCGTTACGTAATTAAAGCATGCTAAATTATAGACTGCCTCGATAAACGTGGTACAATTAAGGGTGAGGTACCTTTAAAGGCAAGAATAAGCAGAAAAGAAAGAATAACATTTTTTCTTGAGAAAAAATGAATTTGAATATTCATCAGCTACCTCTATATTACCTACAAATTAATGTCAAGCCAACAATTTAAAAACCTTACATAAAATTATTGAAATACTAATTTTATTCTTCTTCATGAAATTATTGAAATTCAAAACAAAAATGTAGTACCAATCGACATCATTATAACAATAATCAAAAATTGCGATATTGTTGATGTTCAATAACACAATACACAAGTAGAGACAACAAGTAGAGGAATTTCATATTTCAATAGTTACAGATAATACATAGGTACCTGACGAATATTTTCATTTTTTTTCAAAAATTAAGCATGCAAAATGAAAGAATATTATTGTTCTTTCTCGACTTATGTAATTTTGCATGCAGAGTTACCATCCAACCGCACCATTGTACCACACTTTTCCGCTTATATTCCGAATGGATAATAAAAGAAATGTTGAAAAAAAAAATTATAATTTTCCATAAAGATGAAAAAATTGAAATTACAATTTTCTATAAAGATGAAAAAATTGAAATTACAATTTTCTATGATAAACGTCGATATCAAGAAGTAAAAATCGGTAGTTATCAAGCAGATAGTTGGCAATGAGATCCGAAAGTAGATAAACATAAATGCGTTGTATCATCACTCTGTAAAAACATCCTTCGATTCGTAATAAAGTTTAATTAATTGAGTTATTCGTAAAATTCTTTTTTCGTTAGCCGAAATTAATTCACGTCTTCACATTCCTTACGTTTATTGATCCCAACGAAAATTACATTTAAAAATAATTTTCGTAAACACTCATAAATGTTTTATTATACACAAAGATCAGCAATCGCACAATAATGGATTACTGCTCAACTCTAATCCATACAATTATCTATAAAAAAATAAAGTATTCATTTGAAAACGATTGAAAAAATTCTTAATTTCTCGTTTCCCTCTCTATAAAAAAATGATTATAATTTAATTTAAATCATTAAAAATAAACAATATTCTTCTTCTCTTCGACTTATTTCTACATATCACCTGATAGTACCATGATTTTCGCGACAACCTGTATAACAAGGTACCAATATTTAAATATCATTCATCCTATTACGAATGTTCAAATACTGCGAGTAGTTCCCCTTTGTGCTCTCATACTCTTCAATTATCTTTTTGTACTTTTCACTTTACGAAAAAGCTGTAAAAGGTATTGCAGTACTTTTTCCACGTCCGTTCTCCTCATAAATACCACGAGAAGGAAAAATTGCCATCACTTTCAATATTCAAAAGGTTCTCCCGTCCTCCCACTTCCATAGTTAACTGTGAGGTCCGCCCTTTAATCCAGTCACAGCTGTACGCGTTCATTTATCCCGAGGCTCGCAAGGTACGAGGGATGCGCTGGACACGAACGAGAAAAGCGGACAGCAGGCAGCCCAGGTAGGTAGGTAGGTAGGTACGATAGTAAGCGGAGAGGGAAGAGCGAAAACGGTAGACAGAGAAGGGAGAATAGAAGTTTCGCCGAGGTCAATCCCGGTGACCCCTTTGTCCGTTTCGGCGCGGCGGTCTTTGCCCGACTCGTGTTGTCGAGCCACCATAGAATTTGCCTCTGAATTATTGGGGCTCGAGTCGAGTTTGCGACCGAACCCTCCTACCTTCCACCCTCTTCCCATATGAAGTGGCGAAACCAGACGATTTCCCTCGTTTCGCAACGCTTCCACTCTGTCTTCGTAGGTGCAATATACTCGGTTTTCACCTGGGAACTTCGACTTCTAAATGCTAACTTTAATAGGAGTATCTCTGACTCTTGCCGGCTGATGTGGGTTAACGAAGAACTTCATAGGGTGCGACTAACGTGTGAACAGTCATTTGCTTTGGAGAAAGATAAGAGCAGCTTGAAATCTTGCAACATTCTCATCTTAATAAATCTAAATTTTGCCATTCGACGTGTTGCGTACCAGCATTATTTAGTATTGGATTGGCAACTAAGTAATTGCGGATTGTTTTTAGAAAATCAAAGACAATTTTTTCATGGAAACTAAATAACTTTATTCTGTAATGTATTGACCATTTTGATCAATGACCTTTTGCCATCTTTCAGGCAGCATCATAATCCCACGTTCATAAAACTTCTGGTTTTTATTAGCAAAAAACTGAATCAGGTACGATTTGACATCATCATCATTATTGAAATTTTTACCATTCAAGGAGTTTTGTAAAGATCGAAACAAAAAGTAATCAGATGGCGCAAGGTCAGGACTATATGGTATTATAAATGAACAAAATATTATAATTATTAATTAATATAAAATCCTATCAAATAACACAATGTGTTTTACATTTGTACTACGTCTGCAAACCTAAAAATTCAACTGAAGCCAACTATGAGTGAAATCCGCAATTACTTAGTTGCCAACCCAATATTTAAAATAAATTTCTGACGACGACGAAAGGTGAATATGGAGCACATATCGAAAATATATTTTTTTGTTTCCTGACATTTCCATTTCTAAAAACTTAAAAATGCATTCAAATTAATTAATTTCAAAAGGTGTGTAAAGCAACAAAAGAAGTAGCGAATGCATGTATTGAATTCTCCCATAAATTTCTTTCGGATCGTGTATTAATTTCGTTTCAAAAATTGGAAAGAAATTTATGGGACAACCTAATGTTAATAATGTAAATAAAATGTAGCTCTGTAGTTAAAAAAAAAACGGAGATTCGCATGAGGCGAATACCCACCCGTCGCAGCGAGAGAATCATGTATTTGTCCGCAGGTAATTAACGTAACGGTCGCCTGACCACGCAAATCAAAGGTACCTAGTCGCGGGAGCAGGCGTAATTAAGGTCTCTCCCAGACTGCGCGAAGAACAATAGCGACTGCACCGGCGTGCATCACGCGTCAATGACCGCGACGTGCTTGATTCTCCCTCGATCATCGGCAATCGACCACGACCAAGTTGCTGCTCTGTCTGTTCCTCGACGCGTGACCGACTTCTTTTGTGTTGTACCCGCTCCCTTATTTTCGTGAAACCTACTTCTGTTTATATTTTTTCAAATCACAATTCATTCCAGTTTTATATCATCGATTGAAAAGCAACACTGAAGATACGTTATTTGAAAATGAAATTTTTTTTAAACCAGATCATACCACTTTAGACTTTTTAGGAGCCAAATTGTGTGTTTAAAAGAAAATTGAATGTATGTATAAAAGATCAAGAAAAAAATCAGTATTGAACAAATTTTTTTACTAAGTAGACTAATTAACTAAGCCTCTTAGAATTACATAAGAAATTGTTGTTTGGTTCGATATTAAAAAAGTTATTCTATTTTGAAGTGTATACAGGGAAGCAATACATTTACGTCATTATTATTACGAATAACAAATAATGTTTCAGATAAAGTTGAATAGGCTCACTCTGATGGTACATTCTTCCCTTATATGTGCCA
>SHCU01000370.1:99687-110039 GCA_004307685.1 Ceratina australensis
ATTGATCGAGTTTTCTGTAAACAAGCGTTCGCAAACATTTGCATCTTTTCAATTGTAAGTTCAATATCATCATTTTTAGTATTTGTACAGGATATAAGGGAAATGTCTTGACAGAATTGCACAGAATAGCGTATAAAGTTTTATATATATTTAATATGAAAGAAAATTGAGAACTAATTTTATGATTGCGGACACACGCATCACACGTCTTGTATGGACAACGATGGACAACGATATTAGACAAACGATTAGACAAAAGGCAATAGACAACGCATGACAACGCATAACATGCAACTTCCAGTGGCTAACATATATATGGCCTATAGGGATCTCTTTCTAACATTTCTAACCTGTCTCAACGCCCGAACATATGTATGCTGTATAAGAGATGCACACTTAAATTTTTCATATTTAATATTATAATTTTATTTGAAGTTAAATGAAACTTTTTTGGACATAAGTACATGCATTATAAACAATAAAACTTAAGAAAAATATTGTTTTAACTCGCAAGTAATTTATGAAATTGATTTCAGTAGGAAAACGTATTGATCCTTACACTCAAACACTCGACAGATTCATGTCCCAATTGTTCCATGTTTATGTCCGATTACCCTGTTGGAGAATCGATTTGCATATTTTATATAGATTAGTAAGCGTGTCATATTAATATTGATTATTTCTAATTCTACGTTCTTCATACCGATTGTGACTTGTCTCGTTGCCCGCATGTCACTTATCGCTTAAACGTTACGGGAGTTACACGTACATTTTTGTGTTGTATTTTCTGTTCATATTAAATAGTTAATATTCAAGTAAAGTGTAGTTCTTTATTCCTTCGACCTTAAAACCAAAAGTACCCCAACAAGTTCTCCATATCAGTTAGAGAATGGGATGTCAAATACCTCAATATTTTAATTAATAAAGCACTTAAATTCTATTCATTTACAATAAATGTAGGAAAACTACAAATGATTATATTTTTACTTTCACGTATTTCTGAAATAACACAATTTTATCAAATAACAAAATAAGTGGAATCTAAAAATTAAACCGTCATTTAAAAAATGAAATCAAACGAAATTACAATTTTTTGTTATTAGTTATTTTCATATTTCCTTCCTTTTTTTAATAATATTTCTAAAAAACTTTTAAACTTCTAAAATAAACCTTTGTGAGGACCAGTGTTATTATATAATTAGATCTGTGGCATGTAGCGGGAGGTGGAGGTTCATTTCACCAGTTGAAGCTCTCCTACCTCGGCGATACACTTGTCCAATACAAGTGTATTAGAAACACTGTTTTCTTTCGATTCAGAAATATTTTTACTGTGCTACTATCAATACTTATCATTCTGTAATTTATGTGAAAGCACTACAATTTCAATGTATATTGACATTTTTTTTATTCTAGGCTTTAATAATTTTTTTCTCAGAAGATATTAGAGATATTTAAATGAATCTTGAATATGTTCTAGATGTGTTCGCCCTCCAGCTTCACAATTATCTTTACTCTCCTACCATTAGCACTCATCATACTCTGTAAGACATAAATTTTAATATTGTTATTTTATAAGATTTTAATCCCTCGCTATTTTTCAGGAGGAAGGAGGAAATGGAAATAGATGATCTACAACTAATGGTGCTTGACTTCTTTCTTCAAAATAAATTATTTTCCATCGCAATTGCCTTACCCCAAACAACGAATGACCTTCCCAGTAGGTCATTACATTCATATTGAAATACTCTATCAGAATGTAAGTAAAAAAATATACCATTCCGTTTAAAAAACAGAAGTGACCTGCACATTTCTTCGACGCCTCCAACCATTAAAATTCCTCCTTGATACCAAATTATTTTGACCTGATGCATTTTTTCTTATTATCGATACCACCCAAGTTACTCAGGTTCCCGGTTTTAAATGGCTCATCCTACATACTAATCTTCAGCGATTTGTAAATATTTAAAAAACGTTTTATGCTTTTCCTTGCATTTAAATGTTACGTCATTAAACAAGCAGTTTCTTCCAGGAATTCCTTAGATTAAAACCTTAAAAGCAACGGGCATGATGAAACTTCTAGAAAGTATATCTGTGGAGGAAGAACAAACGAACAAACCAAGTAAAGTTGACGAAGGAATAATTTATCGGGTACGGTTGAGAGAGGCGGAGGAATCGATCGTTACCAGATTTCTTAGCCGCGAATCGGACAGGGTTTCCCTTAGGACGAGAGGCAACCGACTTCTCGTCCTTTTTGGGGTAAGATCGCTGCCAGTCGCGTTGCATTAAATCACAGAAAAGAGAGACCCGGTCGCAATTGCGGCGCGGCACGGCGGCGGACCGCTTTCCACTCTACTTGTTTTCTGGCTCGCGCACGGGAAATTCGATCCCGCCCGATCTGTCATCTTAACTGCCGCGGGAAAAGCACCGTAGACCTCTGGCCTGCTCGCGAAAAATGTCTAGGTCTAAGGGAAACATGCGACGTTGCTACGTTGCATTTACGCTTGAACAGACTTCGAGAATTTGAACCTGACCAGGGCGGTTCCTCTACTTAATCGACGATGAAATTTCGGCCATAATACAGACTTCGGATATTTTCAAGTAATCTACTCCGTATTCCGAATGACCTGTGCCGAGGCATAGGTAGACGAATTCCCAGTAGAATCGTTGTTATATTTTTATTATTTTTGACTATATACAGGGTGTAAACCTACTACATACAAATATTTTAAGGTCATATTCTAGAGGCCAAAACAAAACGGAAATTCGAAAAGTTCGAATTTGAACTACCGTAACATCTCGCAATAATACTCATCTACCCTATTTCTATGATATGGGGCTCACTATACGATCCATGAATCCAACCCTTTGCGAGATGAAACATTGCAAAGTTCTTTACCCAGTTCGTCCTCGTGGGACAGTAAAAACGAGGCCAAGAAGAAACAAGCGGACAAGTAATAGTGCGTGCAATTTATAATAAGTTAATAAGAGCACGTTACAGAACCAGCGGAATTTCTGGTGTTTGCGTTGCGACGCCACGCCGCGCCATGCGCCCTGTTTGCGGATTCCTTGTGCAAAGCCGAAGCGACGAGACGCCCTCGACCATTCGCAAACACGCGGAGGCCGTACACAACGTTTGTTCCTTCGCTGTCATCGATCACCACCATTGTTACCCGATGCTCGCGGTACATGCACAGTACCCACGTACCATCCCATTCACAAGTCACCATACATTCCATTTAGTAATTAAAAAGAATCAGTAAAAATAAGATGTAATGACAAACCGTAAATTAATCATATCATGCGTTTTCTATCTAAAAACTGATTTAGTCTTTGATTTTATTAGAACAAGTCGACATTTCATAAGTATTGCATTTTATTTTCTCTTATTTTTAAATGCTTAATAAGTAACCTTATATGATTCATATATTTTTCTTTTAATTCCGCTTACAAAGTCTAATTATGTTTATATTCAACTTTACGGTTAACTTATAAACGGGAGTGTACGAGCACTCCTTCCTGTGTTGGGAAAACACTAGTGGACGAAACGAATGTTTCCGTGCCGCGGTAAACAAGAGTTTAACCAGGGCGTAGCGTCGCGTCGTCGCGCGAATTTTAGGGTGCAATTAGGATGTCGGATTCGAGTTGAGCGATTGAGAAAGTTGGCCTCTTGTCGACGGGGTTTACTGTTTTGATACAGAATTTCGCGCTGCGAGCTTAACCGTTTCTCTAATTTAACGCATACATTTTACCGGTACAAGAGATGGGTAAACATTTCCGTGAAGTTTAATCTCTTATCAATTTGAGCATGTTGCAGTTTATGTGACTTTCGAGGTTTATTCCCTTATCAATTTAAGCATCACTCAATTTATGAGGCTTAATGGTTTATCGATTTAAGCATTACAAAATTTGTTTGATTAGTAATTTCTTATGATTTTAAGCAACATATAATTTAATTGATTTGTGAGGTTTAATCTCTTATCAGTTTACGTAAAATATAATTTCGTTGTTCGTATTTCGTATATCCTGTTCAGAACTTCCCTTATACTCTAACTCGAGTATCATCCAGCAGAGCAGTCGCATAAATCCGGAGGGCTCAATTCCTCTCGTTACATTAACACAGCCCGGAACAGAAGAGAAAGACAAAGGCAAGCGGCCATAAATAAATAAACGAAAGCCGAGGCGAACCTTTTCCCGGGTATTAAAAATGCACTTTAGCCGATGAATCTTCGGGCGTACACCTACATACGTGCAGTAACCTCTGACGCGGCATACGCTCGGTGCACGCAACCATCGCCTCGTTTGAACGTCGACAAACAAACGGCCAACTCCCGTTCGTAAACGTCCTAGGAAAACATTGATGTAGGAACACCCACGGGGTACCCAGGTTGGAAAGAACAACGCTGCAAACATGTAAATCACTCGAAGACGATTTTTCTTTCGAAGAGAATGTGTCTTTCAGTACCATTTTTGGGCTTCCGAAACAATTACATTTCAGCCTCGGTTTAATCTTGTCTTCTCGATCCTAATATTTTTTTCTTGTTATCGTTGAAATACGAGTATCTCCACATTTGTTGAAGTTTTTGTTGTCATGATTCTTTCGAAAATTGGAGTGCAGATTAACGGATTTTTTGGTGAACATCCATCTTCCTCTGACAATAGACAATGGAGAAACAATAAGCAACTTAAAGTTCCCGTCACGAAAGATTATACTTGGCACAATACATTTTTACGATCGTTCCGCGCATCGTTTCCCTGATTGGCCATTTATCAATATGAGTGGCGGGCTGACTTCATACGCACACAAAGGACATGCGGCACGTTCTCCTTTTTATCTCTAATACTTCCATGCGTCATTAGCAATATAATTTACCTAACTAATGTTACAATAAATAATGTTTTATTATCTCGTACGATAACCTTGTGCTACCACATCAGCTTGTAGACGATTTTGTATACTGTCGATTAAAATTTCAATTACATCTTGTTGTTATGACTAATATTGTTCCATTTAATGTATAAACCTTTAATAAAAGTTATTTTGTTCCTCCTATCATTCATAGTTATATTTCTTTCCAAATGTTTCCATAAATGTGCCGAACCTCTGTGCCGAGGTTCCTTGCATGAAGGTCGTGTTGTAAGAATAAACCAGTATCACAGAGAATATTATACAGTCTTTTTTACGCCCACACGGTTGTACTGATTGGAAATCAGTACGCGCTTAGTTGCTAACGTCTACGAGTAGATTCGATAAATAAACTGTTCCGTGATATTTTTATCTAATCTTCTTACAGGATATAAATAAGCTATATTGTAAATAAATATCTTCATAAAATACGTTAGCTTATTTTTCGATGCGACTATGCGTGAGTCCGGCTGTCAAAGTATTAAGAGGGGTCATTTGGACCATGCACGATGGG
This sequence comes from Ceratina australensis, assembly GCA_004307685.1. Classification (NCBI taxonomy): domain Eukaryota; kingdom Metazoa; phylum Arthropoda; class Insecta; order Hymenoptera; family Apidae; genus Ceratina; species Ceratina australensis. The sequence goes on from SHCU01000370.1 coordinate 105,105, forward strand.
TTTTATTGTTAATTTCGCTGGGGACAATAAACGGTCATAAGCAGTTTACATTATGGCCGTTCGTTGCGCTACACTAACAAAGATCTTTATGAGTCATTTCGAAATCGAGCTAACCGTTTGTTGCCCAGAGCTTTTCAATTAGAATGTCGATCACATTTTCATAGCCCACTTTAACTCCCAAGCTTTTAATCATTTTTCCAATCACCTCAACGCAGGAAACCAAAATTTTTCCGCAGCATTCTACTTTTTTACCGTGCAACCACCGCAGGAGTTAACATGGTATAGCTTTCGAACGTTTACCGTCTAGTTCCGATATTTGCGGTTTCACCGTACGCGACGATCACCTTCCGTTAAAAACGTTGCCCAAATCCCATGGGTGATACCGGCCATGGGCTACATTCACAGCTGACCACGGTGATTATTTTCGCTAACTATCGTGGTTACCCCGCGAACGCGGCGCACATTAAACGCCTTCGACCAAAACGCCTACCTCCCTCGGAACCCATCCTCTTAAGCTCGGTCCACCATTTTGCGTTTTAATCGTTTTAACTGCGTGCGGGAATTGCGCGAGGGATGAGAATTTCACTCTGAAAAATTCGAGCCGGAGAAAAGTATTAAATTGATGTAGTAGTGCCACTTTGAATAGTTTTCTCCAGGAACAAGTGCGAATTGCAATATTGTTCATAATAATAGAAAAATCTGTTTGGAGAAATTAATCTACAGAGTGTCTAACCTAACTGGCGCATCTAAGATATGTTTATTATAATACACAACAATTTCAGTGGAAAACGTTAACTGATTCAGAGGGGCATATATTATGATAGGCAAAACGTTTGTTCAAGATTATATTTTTTCAGAATTCAAGGTCATCGAATCTTTTTTTAAATGAAAATATATATTTTTATTATTGCTACATGATGTCCAAGATTATGATAAATCCAATGACCTATAATATTATGACTATTGACTTTGAGTGCGAAAAATTGATGTAAATAGTGAACTCCTAAAAACTGACTTTTTCATTAAAGAGTAAAAAACGGGTGGCAAGTTTGAGCTTGAAATCCTACTGCATAATCTGCAAATCTCTATATCGCAACTCTAACTTTCCAAATTGTTCCGACATTCACAGGCCAGCAAACGTAGGACGCGATTCATCAAGTTAGATCTGAAATCGAATTCCGCAGAACGAGGCGATAGGTTCTTCCCGATATTAATTTCTGCTTTCCGGCTGAAGTTAGGACACTGTAACGTGCGTTATCGCGTAGCCGGCATCAACCATTCAACGGCTTAGGTCCGGAACTAGTAGCCCGATTCAATTCAAAGTTTCAATGAGTTGCGGGTTCCGTTTAAGGACTAAAGAGGGGAGGGTGGTCATAGAGAGAGTTGTACTGCTTCTCGGTTTCAACTATCCTGGTTGCCTATCTCAGGGCAATAACCAGGAGCAACGAGTGGAGGATAGCTTTTTTGCTTTTTGGCTTGTTTGTATTTATAATGATTCCTTGCGTTGAAACGAACGTCCTCTACCTCATCGCGGTACTATAAAAGCCTAACCCCTCTTAAAAAATAAAAACAATAATTTCTTTAATAATTCTCAATAAATAAAAAAAAACCTTAATTGTATCTAAAAATGTTTGGCTGATAAATAAAATCGCTCTTGGAAATATAACTTAATAATGCTCAATTAATTTTCTCATTTACTCGGATAAATTGATAGTTTTGATTTAACCTTTTACTCTTCGAATTTTATTTCAATTTTGTTAACAATAACTTCTACCTGTTTTAAATGTATTATTTGAAATTTATTTTAAAGGATAGTTCCTTAACTGCTACTTGCTTTTTGGACATGAGAATATTTCGAGTTAGTCTCGACGAAGTAGCTCTTGTGTTAAATTCTACGTCGAATCAAACTCGAAATAAGAGTGCAAAGGGTTAGAACTTCGAATTCCTATTTAACTCTGTCAAACGCAAAATCAATTATAAGTTTATCTTTTAGGTAAGCGCACGAGTTAAAACATGATTCCAATAGGTAGCAATCGCATTACAATAAATCCAATGGATTTCGAGCACGCGATTCAATTCCCCGCGCGTACACGGATACCTGTACACCCGGCCGCCATGCCAGTCCGCCTAATCTCATTAACCCGCTCGCGAATATTCTGTACACGCATCCTTGACACGCGCCGTTAACATGCAAATGGCCCAACTACGGATTTCGACACGCGTCTTTTAGATAGTTTCGCAGCACGTGTCGGACCGTGGATAAATACGCTAGCGAAACGCTGACTATCACGGTTATGTAGTTGTCGGGCGACGCGACGCGTGAATCTCTGTCGGGGTTTGCCGCGTCGCGGGACAGCCGTGCGTAATTTACGCGGCCCGCAGACACTAACTTTCCGAGAGCCGCTTAGGAACTGGTATCAAGGTTGATGGAGCTGTCTAATTGCATGCCAGAAGTTACTTCAACTTTGAGTAAGAAAAACAGAATTGTTCCCGTGGATTCCTGATTCAAGTTCCCGTTGGTAAGATTGGATCAGAGGAAGTTGTTTTTTTAAATTAGATTGGATGTAATTGTAATTTCTGCTGTTGTACAGTTTGGAACAATAATAGTAATAAACTTAATGACATTTATTATTGTTGGAAATGTATGTAAAATTTGAATTATGCCGCTATTCCGTTTCTCATTTATTCTTGTCTCACTTCCGGTTGTTTGATTCTTCGTGATTAACGAAAACAATTTTGAAAGGTTAAAAATTATGTATGGGGGCATAAAAATTTTAGAAATGTTAAGGTGGGACATGGCCTAAAAAAGGTTGAGAAACACGGGTCTAACCTGTGCTGGTTTCATCGTATCCCATAACTGCAGAGATGTGTGCGTGTTGAGGGTTAAAAAATATTTGCTATGGAAACATTTTTATCAAGTGGAATGATGTTATGAAAGCGAAGGACACTAAGTACTGCGAGAGGGTACACTGTAAAAATGGCAAAAGCGTAATCATTGTAAGAACGAGGGAAAAGGACAGGCTGAAACAACTGAAATCTCGTTTCTAACGCGGGAACACGGGCCGTACGATTCCATTATTCATTCCGCTAGTAATTTAAACATTCTTCCCCCGAAAGAAACACGATAAGGGAGGAACAGAGATAAGAAGAGAAAAAAGAGTTAGCTGTAACACGGGTAGAACCGGTAGAAGAAAGAGAATCACCAATTAAAATAGGAAGCTACGGAGCACAGGCCAGAAACAGAATTGTAAATTTATCTAGAAATCGATAGGGACGGTCAGCGGTCGAGGTATTGCGTTCATGTTATTCAAATTTCGGGATGAACGAGAATCTTCGATACACCCTGGCCGGCTTGAAAAATCGCCTAACGCGCGGCAAACGTAATGGAAATCGGTGCTCCGTGAAACGGATGTAATGCCGGTTAAACTTCGCTCGGGTATCGATGTTCCTTCGCTATATCTTCTTGCTTTCCTGTTTGCCCGGCGTCCATTCATTTTCTCATTGTTCGGTGACGGCTCGAAAAGTCAGACAGCGAATTAATAATCGGTAAGCCGGTAAGCTATCGATGCTCAGAAGAAATATGAGCATCCGATGGAATAAAAAAATTTTAGTGCCTTTAAAGGTTTTATCTTCCGTAAAATCTTCGCATCCGCGAAATGATTGAGTTAATTGATCCGGTCGCTCATCAATCGGGATCCCAATAAATGGACCATTGGACAATTTGATATTCATTGAGATCGTTAAAGCTTAATATTATATCACTCGAATACCGATTTCATCGTCGGCCCGTACCAAATGGAGCGAATAAAATTTTAGTAGTGATTCGGAATGATTTAACATCGATACAGTAGAATGAAATATTTCTACACGCGAAATTACTGCAATTGTGATAATTCGGTTTACGTATTCATCCTCTCTCGCGTGCCTGAATGCCGTCATTATTATGTAAAATTGTACATAAAGTACATAACAATTCTATGATTTTATTATCTGGAATTTAAAGTAGCGCATTTTCGGGGAGGAAGAATTAAAATCGTTTTAACGATGCGGTAGCAATCGTTTCAATCTGTACCATTAATGCGAATCAATTATAGAGATAATTTGTAGGTACGTATTGGCATAATGATTCTTACTCTTAATTTAAATACATTAAATACTTGATAGTTTAATCCGTGGTTCGTCATACTCCTATGTTCGGATTTAATTAGAGCTTATTATCATTTCTTTTCGTATTCCCAATATCGAAGGATAACGGAAAAAAGGAAAAAACATATTTCATTCTTTCCATTACTTTATGCCTCTCTCCAATTTCAATAAAAAAATTCATTTCCGAGCAAGAATAGCGGCGCGCTTCAATTTACTATTATTCTTCCTACCATCCGACCTACCTGCTCAATACTTTTCGCATTCAAATTTTCCAATTTCAATGCCGCGACTCGACGTCGTTTCTCGAAATTCAACCTCTGTGATCACGCTGAAACGCTGTGTCGGGACGAGAAACGGAAAATTTCTTATTGCGCGTTCCCAGCGAATCAGCGCTGAAGCTTAATTGACATTTTTAATGAATTCCCCCGCGGGTTGGCGGGATCGCTGCAAGAATTGTCGTCGTTCCGCGTGTTCGATAAAACTCAAAGTATGCGGGCAAGTTTATCGATAAGTCGAAAAGTTCGTCGTCCACCGAGCCAATTCCCGCACCAGTGATTCAACGAAGTTCACGGGAGCGAAAAGGTAACGACTATACTCGGCTAAGTACCCTAATTAGAGAGTCGCTTAAATGGCAATTTGCACGGAAACGTCGTCACGGGATCGCGCGATGAGAGAATATCGAAAGATCTCCGATGGCTATTTAAATAAGTGCTTCGTGTAGGTACTTTTATTCCCGTGTCAATTATTCTCATAATCTTCGAATTCACGTACTGCTTGGCATAATGATTC
>SHCU01000371.1:0-16549 GCA_004307685.1 Ceratina australensis
AAAATAAAACGATTATATCACAAGCAAAATTTGACATTTTTAACGTTTTTAATTATAATAATGAATTCTTGTCAAAGAGGCTTTTTAATTAATTGCGTATTATGGAGTATTCTATATCTACGATCACGAAAGTATAATTGCGTGCGTAAGTAATGAAAGGCAAATAGAATAAGCGACTCGGTCAGACTCCTCGTTTACAGATGGGCGATTCTTGCCGGGAGAATATTTCTTAATTATACCTGACACACAGATGCTTGTTTCTTTGACATTAAGCATGCATTCCCAACATATTAATCCTACCAAACAGTTTGAATGATATTATGTATTAATATAGGCATGACACTACGCGGAGCACGTGTCTCCGCGCGAAACGGGAAAGTTACGCAGTAGCTTGGCTACAACCTTGATTGTGACTGACATTCAGATAACTACCTGAAACTAGCATTCATTATACCGCTATTGTACCTTAATAGTATACGACGCGAGATCATCTGAAAACGAGCACGTGTACGCGAGTCGCATCATTTTATGAATTGCTTCGCGTACGCGAAATTGCGACGAGAATCTCGTAGCTTACAACTTAATTATTTAATTCCTTCGATTTTATTAAAATTTAAGAATTGCAGATTTTTCTCAAATATTATATGAAAATTACAAATAGATTTGGCAGATTAGGAGATAACCGAATAATCCGTCTAGAAAAACAGTTAAAAACATGTGTTGACTACGTTGGGATTATTTATGACAAGTACCTGCGGGAAGGTTGTCTTTAAGAATTTAGAAATATTTTTTCTAGCATCGTCATTTTCTTAGTAGCAAGTTGTATATTTTTCTTGTATTACCTTTTCATTTTGTACCTCGATAACCAACTTGTCATAAAGTTTCGAGAAGTAATAAGCAATCGTACGGCTTAACCGCCCATCACGTGGCGACTACCTGAAGGGATTTTTCGCGTTTGCTCGGTCCCTTCGAAGGCTTCACCTGTTTGGGAAAATCTAGCTGCGACTTCGTTACCATGTAGTAAGAATTTCAAAAACTTCGAAAACGCTTTCGTACAACGTTAAATTCGCGAGAAATTCTGTTGTGCAGTACGACACAACAGTGGATTTTTGTATTTTGTTGTACGATGTATTAACTCATCGTTATTTAGATAGTATCAGGAAAAAGTATCCTAAACCTGTAGAAAAAGAGGTCTTTACCTGTCTTGACCTGTGTACTTCTTACTAATAGCATCCCTAATATACCCGTTCCTACCCTGTTACGACCGTTGGGCCTTGTGTAGTCAGANACACTACGCGGAGCACGTGTCTCCGCGCGAAACGGGAAAGTTACGCAGTAGCTTGGCTACAACCTTGATTGTGACTGACATTCAGATAACTACCTGAAACTAGCATTCATTATACCGCTATTGTACCTTAATAGTATACGACGCGAGATCATCTGAAAACGAGCACGTGTACGCGAGTCGCATCATTTTATGAATTGCTTCGCGTACGCGAAATTGCGACGAGAATCTCGTAGCTTACAACTTAATTATTTAATTCCTTCGATTTTATTAAAATTTAAGAATTGCAGATTTTTCTCAAATATTATATGAAAATTACAAATAGATTTGGCAGATTAGGAGATAACCGAATAATCCGTCTAGAAAAACAGTTAAAAACATGTGTTGACTACGTTGGGATTATTTATGACAAGTACCTGCGGGAAGGTTGTCTTTAAGAATTTAGAAATATTTTTTCTAGCATCGTCATTTTCTTAGTAGCAAGTTGTATATTTTTCTTGTATTACCTTTTCATTTTGTACCTCGATAACCAACTTGTCATAAAGTTTCGAGAAGTAATAAGCAATCGTACGGCTTAACCGCCCATCACGTGGCGACTACCTGAAGGGATTTTTCGCGTTTGCTCGGTCCCTTCGAAGGCTTCACCTGTTTGGGAAAATCTAGCTGCGACTTCGTTACCATGTAGTAAGAATTTCAAAAACTTCGAAAACGCTTTCGTACAACGTTAAATTCGCGAGAAATTCTGTTGTGCAGTACGACACAACAGTGGATTTTTGTATTTTGTTGTACGATGTATTAACTCATCGTTATTTAGATAGTATCAGGAAAAAGTATCCTAAACCTGTAGAAAAAGAGGTCTTTACCTGTCTTGACCTGTGTACTTCTTACTAATAGCATCCCTAATATACCCGTTCCTACCCTGTTACGACCGTTGGGCCTTGTGTAGTCAGACCCATTGGTTACAAGGATAAGGATAGGACAGAATTTTAATTCCAAGGAGAATTCTGAACCACGTGTTAGCACACATAGCTTAGCTGTTATATAAAGTTTCTGGAGTTCATTGTATTTAATTCAAACACGGAGTTCAACGATTTCATGAATTAGAAATCATAGTTGGATTGAACTGAACTTCGTGAGACGTCAAGGACAATCGAGATTCTTCGAAATACGAAATGTACGTACTGGTCGTAATTAAACCGTATCAGCTGAGCACACGTTAATCGCGCAGTCTAGTAGGTCGTCCATTTTAAAGCGAGTAAATACGTTCAACGAAATAAGCCTCGACCGACTAAACCCGCGGTTTATCATGCCGACCTTCAATTCAACGAAAGACCAAAACGTTTATGCGCGAGTCTTCCCTACGTGACTGATTGCTTTAAATACGGGCATCGAAATCAACGTATAAAAAAATTACATCTTGTTTATGCGAACAAGAATTGTACAACTGGTATCGATAACTGACCGAAAAATAGGAAAGAATTTGAAGAATTAATACGAGCGCGCGGCAACGAGCAAATAGGTAGAAAACGATATTCCGCATCGAAGAGCTTAAGCTGTTAGTGGAAATAATGGATTCGCAAACCGCATTAGAACACAGATATACCTATACGTGAAATATGATCGCAAAACAAAAGTATCGTTTAGCGGCATAAAGTTAGCGAAACCAAGCGCCAAACCGCTTTCGATGTATCATACATAAATTTGACCACATACATACATATGTACATACGTAGGTGGTTATAATGAACGCCCTGTGAAATCATTTGGCCTTTAAAATCGATGTTTCTCGTGCCAACTACCAAAGTCTATTAGCAACGTTGATAACATCGACGGTTGCAATATTTATAACGAAATGCGTTCAAGTGCCAATATCTTTTTGTCGACGAAGATTGCAAAATACATCTCGAAAATTTAATGCAAACCAAACTTAGAGCATTATAAGTTCTCTTAAGCATTTACTCAAATCAAATCCTTTTATCATTGCTTTATTAAAATTCGTCATTAAAGGATAGGACAAGAATAATAAATTAACATTCGAGTACTACAATAGTAATACATTTTGTTTCACACTGTGAATTAACTGACAATTATTAGATTAATAAATATAGCATTATATCCGATTAATTTGCTATGAAATAGTTATAAGATAATGCTCAATGTTTCAGTAAGCAATAGGCCAATACGTAATAGTAGAAAGAAGACGTGTATTAAATTGCATATCTAGAATTGTTTTTGTTTTTCGTAGCTACCTTTTATGGAAACGTCGACCGTGGACTCTAATATTTACATGTTCACACTGCTTTAGATTCTGCCTGAATGCGAGTGATAGCTTATTAATGACAACAATACAAAGGTCGCGTCTCGTCGCCACAAGTATAACTTAAGGAATCAATGACCGAGTAATATTGATAAAATATGTATACTGACATTGAATAGGCAAAAGTCAACGAGATAAAAAAGGCGCGTGATTATCGTACAATGTATTTTATATCTGAGGCATCCCTACCGAACAAGACACATTTTATTCAGATTTGACGTCTACTTTCCACAATATTAAGAATAGTTAATAAATGAACGCGTAAATTCTGATATAAATACAGTGGCTTAAGGAATCAATGACCGAGTAATATTAATAAAATATGTATAACAACATTGAATAGGCAACAGTCAACGAGATAAAACAAACGCGTGATTATCGTACAATGTATTTTATATCTGAGGCATCCCTACCGAACAAGACGCATTTTATTCAGATTCGACGTCTACTTTCTACGATATTACGAATAGTTAATAAATAAATGAATTGAAATTCTGAGATAAATATAATAATATGGGAATATCGTACAACTCGACTTAGGAGTACGACGTTTTTCTAACTCGCACCAATCACGTGATGATTAATAACCATTTGCGTAGATGAATAAACTTACCCTGGAGATGCGTAGGGGTTGATTCAGGTCATGTCCACCGTGCATACGGAATCCCCAAGGGGAGCCGCCGATGAGGGTGACTTCTCTCGCGCTCATATCCCGCCTATCTCGCCAATCTCTCTCCCCCTCGCTCTTGATACCACTCACCCGCGTTTAAGTTCGTACGCGAGACTACTACGCTGCTCGTCGATGGAGACGCCACGCCGTCTCGGTTTGCCCGCCGCGATTCGATCGACGAACTCGTGGCCGACGGCGCAAAATCGCTGATCGCGGGTAAATTCGCTTCGTCCACGCGTCAACGATCGCATCTCTCGAGGACCGCTCGGCTGCGTGCACCGATCATCGTTAAAACGCTAATCCGAATCGATCAGCGATTACCCACGGAACATGTAACCTTCGACGGCAAGGGTGAGATTCGACCGACGAACAGCCTCGATCGACCTCCGGACGGACGGTAAACATTGATCGCTCGCGTGGTTACGCGGATTACGTGACCATTGACGAATAGACAAAACCCGATATGTCAGAACGCGGCACGCGAATAAATAGACGAACCGCACTCGTTGATGGTCCGCGGAACACTGACGCCGCCGTGTACTCCTCCCACCCCGTAATCGTCTGCGCGCCACCCTCGCAGTTGCCCGTTCTGTCAAACTCGCGACTCGCGGCACCCGGCGAACACGCGTGCTGTCCTCCTCCGCTTCCTCCCCACTCTATCATTTCGTCAGCGTTTCCTAACTCACGGTCTTCTACGATTCCCTTCGAGCGAACCACTTGTGGCTACAAATCGTGAACGACCTACGATTAATTAATATTGTTAGAGTTACAAAACGTCGAACTAAACAGTGGGAATTTATGTTATGAAGATATGTTAATAACGCTCGATGTTTAAGAATCAAGAATAACAACTTATTTAAATAGTTATATAAAGTTTATCAAATATTTGTTATACAATCTTCAAAGTTGTACATTTTGAAGATTTAACATGGATATATTTCTAAACAAGGTCCGTACAAAAATTTTAAGACAAATACGTACAAAAAGTTTACTTTCTACTTTAAATAAAAATTGTTCTCTTGAATTCTCGTAGATAATTAATTGCACTATTGATGGCAAATAATATGAATAACAACACATTCCTTGATAACTACATACATGGGCAATAAACTATTAATACGGAATTTGAGTACATCAAGAAAAAATGTTCAGGCTTTATTCTAACTGTTAATACGTAACATATGTAAGTAGTTATTAATAATAATGTCATAATACATTGGGATGAATAGAAATAATCATAGCATTTTTCGCAAAATTATTAAATGAAAAGAAATACTGAATTGGCTTTGCGAAAGATATAAAAACATACGCACACACAATTTCTTATAAATACGCTTACGAGTATCAAACCATTGCCTTCGTACCAGTTCTGTAAAACATTTATATTATCATACGACATACAAACGCACAGTATTAAAATACTTCGCTTCGTCTTGATATATTATAAATTTATATGCTTCATTTAAAAAAATTCTGTTACTTTACGAAAAAATGATACGTATGAAATAGCATGCAGACATATGCGTTTATCAAAAGTACAAAAGATAAATACAAGAAAGTAGTTATTAATGTCTTTTAAGAAATATAAAAATATATTAAACATATATATAAACTTATGTAAGCTACCATTTATTCCTCTCGCACCGCGATCCACTCTTCGAATGCCCTTTTTAACTCTACGTATGCATTAGATTTTGGTTCCTCTGCGAACGCATCGACTAACTTCTGCTGCTTCTTCTTTTTACCACTATTTTTCTTATGGTTGCATTTTTTTTCAACGAAAGCATTGACTGGGGCAGCTTTAATCGCATTGACTATTATGTCTGGTTTCTCTTGAGCAAATTTCGCAATTTGCATTAACGGTGAATCCATTTCTTTGGTTTTTGATTCTTCATACACTTTACGTTCAATACGCATGTAAAACATCTGCTTATCTTCAAAAGTAGATATCGTATCAACATCATGCCATACAATGCTGTCAATGTACTCGTTAGGTCCATCGATATTAGCAGATTGCAAAATCAAATTATTATTGATATCTGTGTCCGGACAACGGTAATAGTACTTATAATCATTCTTTTGTTTCTCCATATACTGCGTGATCACGTAACTTGGAAGATTATGTTCGTCGTGAATTTTATAGATATTCTTGTAGTGCTGTACGGAGCAAAGACCAACATACAGGGAATTAGCAAACGAACATTTAGTATTAAGCTCCACATGTTCATTTTCAATCGTACGACCCAGGACAGCATGATAAGTCAATAAAAACGGGCGCAAAGGAAATTGCCATAATTTTTCATTACTTGTAACATTTTTCACAAGCCATTTGCGATAGGCTGGCAAAACTTGATAATAATTAAGTTCGCAAGGAAAGATTTCCAAACGACTCTGGTTGGTCACAAAAACGATTATTAGACTACCAACATCTGAAGTGTTAGGAACATAAAGTATCTTTTCCAATATGACTATATCATGCTCGCCTTTTGGGGATACATACATGTACCTATATCCTTCTACTAATAGTAAGTACGGGACAAATTTTCCCTCATCCTTCCTGTGTATGGGAATGAGTTTTAAATCATTTATGACCTGATATTGAAATGGTGCTTTAACGTACGGTATCTTATTTTCGTCGAGATAGCAAATAAAACGTAACAAACGATTAGTTAACTGTTTATGTGTTTGAGCTATGTAAAGGGTATCGAAACGCTCTTGCGTAAAGTATTTTTCTCGACAAATAGTATAAAGAACGTAACGAAGATTGAAATGAAATGGTACGTCTCCGTACGGTCTATACTGTCGGAGATCTTTACGAAAACTCGTTATTTTGTGCTCAAAGCTCTTCTCGCGCGTCCGCATGTTCTTATCTAACTCAGTTATCAAATGGGCGAACATCTGAACGACATGAAAATTGCTTCCATTGTGTATCGCAGATTTCGCGATAGCGCCTAGTTGCATACTATTTCCGCTGAATATTAATCGCAAGTTACATTTAAGCGATACTATAAATAATAGAAGTAGTATCCGCGGGGACGGTATAGTATATGTGTCCAAAATAATAATGTTTGTGCTTTCTTGAACGAATTTTTTAGAATATATTAACAAATTGTATAGTTCGAGGATGTTGTTGGCACTGAACGTTTTGAACAGATCAAGCGCTGATTTATAATTCAAATTAAAATGATGCATAACGAAAGATACATAAGTGTACGCATCTATTCCCATTTTTTTAATCTCGCTTGCTTGATCTCTTCTAAAAGTAAGGAACTTTATTGAATACCCTTTTAATTCTAAGGCCAAGGTGCATAGAAGCATTGTTTTTCCGCTCCCACTCGGCGCGTCGATTGTGATGACTACACGCTTCTTGTGTTCCTCCAACATTTTTTTGATTTTATAGTACACCTTCTCCTGATAGTTATTTAATTTAACTAATTCCATATTATTCATTTTCACGATTCCTCTTCCTTATCTTCAGCGTTAACGTTGAAAATAATTATAACGAGTTCCACTGTTCAGCGTGCAAACAAAAAAGAAAAACGAAGTTCTATTATGTACACCTCGAGATTTACAATTATTATAAATTGTCTTTCTTACATTCAAAAAGATATCGAATACGTTATTCCCTTCTTTGTATCCAACGCGATCCCTTCACTTCTCAAGTGACTCTGCAATTACAATTGGATATTATCAAGAAGTTATCGAGATTAGTACGAAATGCGACTTCAGATAAATTAATATTTTTACAACGGATATCTGAACTATTATAGTTTACTGTGGTGTTGTGTACTATTTTTTATTGCTAAGAAATAGAAAATGATAGAAAAATATGTGGCTATTGATGAGTCATAAAACGTAAATATTGATACTTGAAATGTACGGAGGTCAGCATTCTCCGTAATTTGTAATAATACAATGCTTGAAATATTGAGAACTGTACATTACAAAAATCATCGATTCATAAAGCAGATAGCACATAACAGTCTGTAACAGTAGAAATATATGTAATAATAATTCTAATTTCAGAATACGGAATTACGTTACGGTAATAGTGTACATATAAAGATTATCTAATTAAAAGCTTAACGATAATTACATGGTTAAAATCCACATAATGAAATTCTATTATATGCATCTATATGGCGTTTACAACTTTTTATCTAACAGCAAAATTTCTGTATTACATTTATTGAATGATGAATAAATAAGAGAACTAACCTTTTGCGATGATGCAGATAAAATAAACCCTCTGCAATACGCTCACAACACTGTTGAACTTAAGATACAAAGAAACACTACGTGTAAGACACGCACTGGCAGAACTGCACTTCTCCCTTAGAACATCTACCTCCTTCAGTGGTTCAACAGGAACTGCCGAAACTGCCGAATTTCTGACCTGCGACGCACAAGGGACCGCGCTAGAGTTTGGGACCGTCTTAAGCTTAAGGGACGGCAACAGTGGCAACACTCTTCTATCATAATGGTATGAAAAGGAGAAGCTTGCGGCACAGACAAAGGTTTGCGATACGAATTATTCTACAAAAAGTATTCATCGATAATAGATAAATATGAACGCTAACAAACTGGCACAATAATCGAATCATGTGAATGAACAATTTTTATCAGAGCAAAATGATTCATTCGGTATTAATATACACTTACCGTGGATGGTAGTAACCCTTTCCGGTTGGTACGATTGTAATTAATAAACTGGAAAATGTATGTTAGATCCTTAGAATGGAAACGCACATTTTCCGATATGCTTTTGTCAATACACAATGATCTCGTAATCCTACGTATGTACAGAAAATCCTTTAATCTTCGTAAAAGCCAGGAAGATGATTTCATCGTCTGTCAGTTTCTATAATTGACCGAAGCTCATTGCAACCTTCAATCTACAGTACGATATTATATCAAGTGCTATCACTACTTATCGCATCGGCTTAAGGTAAAAGAATTCTAAAGCAACTGCATGCAAACATTCATGCAGGCCTCCAGGTGTATACATATCTGTAGGACATCGAAGAGAAGGTATATCTATTGTCACGGTACTTGAATAAAAGTTTAAATAATTATGTACTCTCTTTAAATATTTTGAAAATAAAATTAATTCTCTATTATATTTAACTTGTGAATACGATTCGATCAGATACATTCACGCTTGGCGTTCGGCCGAAGACTGCATAAGCAGTTTCTTTTATTATGTTTCAGTCAGCACGCTAAAGATATGGGAATATAATATTACGTATATATCTACATTACGCTATCCACATATTTATACATACACTCATTATACGATAAGCGTGCTATGCGTAAAGTATCTCGCTTTATTGTTGCATTTCGAAACTATAGACAGACTACATGTCTATAAAATATTTAGCAAATTTATGGAAAGGAATATAATAAATCTACACGATATTAAACACATCAGTTAACCATTTCGCGCGCAGTATACCGGTAGCAATTTGATGCATCAAGTGACGTAAAAAGCAAAACGAAGAAAATGGCTGAAGACAATTATTACATTTTAGAAGTGTTCCGCTAGTATAAAGGAGTGACAACAAAAACGTAACAAAGGAAGTGTAGTGTATTTTGATTTCTGCAAAGCTAGGAACTGAATTTAGCAGTGAGCACGTGTACTTTGATTTCTGCAAAGCCAGCGACTGAAATTTACTTACATTGCATTGTATTTTACAGAGAATGAACTTTTTCTCACTGTACCTGTTAAAAGGATGCCAATGTAGTACACTTAGAAGATACAAGAAGAAATAAATTGGAAAACACTTGTATGATCTGGTACGGCTATGCAAACTGTATGGCTTCGGATATGCACTTCGTGAAGTTTTCTGATCGAATGTAATCTTCTTTGCGATGGCATGGGTATATGTACACACATACTATGACTGACTGCTGACTCAAACTCGGTATGTACGTGGCATTGCTCTGACAGTCCGACAAATCAGATAGTCGGCTTGCCGGTGTATTAAGCGAGGTAAACTACGTACTTCGTTAGTTTCATAAGATAAAAATTTCATTCAATTCGTGTCTATCTAATCTATAATTATGGGGAATCCCTTGTTTATTTTCCAAGTTATGACTCGACAAGTTGGTAAACCCCTTTATGCATTTTAACACAATAATCGAACGATCTGAACAAATGACTGATTTTGTTTCTCGTTTAATTATCATTTTTATGCGTGCCGAATAAAAGATGATTATAAAACTCAGCAAATTGTAAGGAGGACAACTGCGTCGATGCAGGTCTCTTTTAAGGGTAAAACAGACCTGGATCCAAAGTGTCATAAAAACCCAGTTTGGACGGCCTAGAAGAAAAACGTTTTATTACAGTCTAGCGGCAACATCCAATGAAACAGCATTATGTTTATTTTATGTTTATTTAACGTCTATATTAATAACTAATTCTTAAATGAAATCGTGTTCTAGGTATCAGTTGGAATTTAACCCGTCAATCGTATTCTAAATATAATAGATTTTTAATATCTGCATCAGTCAGCGGAAGGTAATACGAATCTGTTTACTTCGCGATACGTGTGTGTATGTATATACAACTATCGTGTGATCGATTTAAGCTTGGATAGCAGAGGTATGGTAGAAATAAATCTCTTTTATTAACCCTTTGCACTCGATTTATTTTCATTGTTGCTTTGTATTATCACCTCTAGCATAAAATTAGGAATGCGAGGAGTTAATTTATAATATAATAGATGATGTTTATGATGCTTTTAGTATTTTAACTTTTAAAATCTCGAGAATCTAGAAAATTGAGGGAAGATTTCTTGTGAAGTACAATGAACCTCTGTACATATCGTTATCAATTTCATATGCCATTGCATTCATGAAAGAGGTTCTGGTGATTTCAAATTTTTAAACTGCTTGTATTCAGTACTTGTATGTGTATATGAATACGAACGTTATATTGTGGTTCGTATTTGATATAAAATAATAGAATATTATCGTTAATGGAAGTACAAACTTAAAGATCTTTATATGTCAAAAGGAGATTGACTTTTTCCACATATAAAACTGATGTTATATTTATATTTACTGATGTTTATATGTTTATATTTACTGATGTTATATTATATTTTAATTGCGACCTGCTTGACTATGTTTATTCATGCGTCGAGATATGTGGTTCACGTATGTATATTTATGGTTCAGTAGGGTACGATGGCAGGAGAACAGTTTATGGGAGTTGTCGTACATATTTATAGAGGAAAATACTGTTATGTGTTCATGTTATAATTTATCGCTAGTTCATAGTCTACTAAAATAAGATTAATGCATTAATGCCCACATTCAACAGTATACCGATGAAAAATCATATGCTGAAGAATTCGTCTAATTATAAGCATAGGAATTAAAACATGAATTAAGATCTATGAATTGATTACCAATGATTTTCACAAACAGATAGCAATATTTGTATACCTACTTTTAAAATCTCTATACTTAATAAATAATTTGTAATAATTATCAAAAATACGTATGTACGCACTTATGAATGATAACTTGTATCAATATACACATATACTCAGACGTCATTATTTAGGACGAATATGATGCATTCGAACCTCGGAAAACAGAGATGACGTAATAAACGCGTATACGTCACACTCAAATATAAGTATGGCGTAGGGCGGTGGCATGTGTCACCATTTCGATCGATAATTGTTACGATAGTGTTCAAGTCGTTCACTTTGTTAGTAGACATCGTCCACCTCCACCTCGTGATAACGAGTTGATCTTTATTTTCCACGATGTTTTATGTGCTAAACGTGGCTCATATTAAATACACTTATGGGAATATCGACTAGATACTGTAAGGAGGTTATAGAGAGTCCCCGTTTTGACAGGCGCGAGACTCGTAGTGTGGTGGGATAGTAACACGGTAAAGAAGGCGGTTAAAAAGTCGAGCAGTAAGCGAGCGACAGTTCATCTGATTCGTCGGGTTTGTCGTTGGCTGAGCAAACGAGCTTAAATTCGTGTCTTACCGTTCCTCGCGTCACTTATTTCTGACTTAGTGTCACTTAAAAAGTTTTTTATCCAACACGAACAGAAGATAAGGAACGATATCTAAAATGGATGATAAAAAGACAGGTCAGTGTAAATAGAATTTTTTTTAAATACATGTGCTTAATAGAATAGTTCAGTGACATATTGTACTATGTTCTGTATACAGTAAGCAGGAAAGAACATCTGCTGTAATCAGTCGAAACATACTTCACTGCATAATACTTATTTTGTCTTATATTAATCTTCTTAAATGAAGTTTAATATGTATTTTTATGTTTGATTAATTAGAACATATTGTAATGACCCCAAAATGCAAGACTGCGAACTCTACGACTCTTATAATAGAGAGGCAAGCATTAGAGCCACCAGTAGAGAACGGAAATGAAAATAATGTTCATATTGCTGGAGGCGATCACAAAGGAATAGTTATTAATAAACAAGCAGTTGCTGGTATATACCTGTTCCACAATTAATTAATAACTTGTACTGATACTGATATACAGATGTATGATGAAATGAAATTTTTATAGTTACAAATGGAGAAATTCATCCTGCCCACCTTTGCTTACAATTCAGAGTATTTTTGGTGAGCGCTCAGACTGGAAAGCATACCCAAGAATCCAGAACTCTACAGTTTTGGTTCGTAGACAGACTTTCAGAGACTGAACATCCAAGTGTAGCACAGGAATTCTTTAGGGAATTAGTCAGTCCTCAAGAATTTCCAAGAGGTAAAAGTTATTTTAATCTTCATTCATGCATACCCTTTTCCTCTTAACTACAATCGAAGCATCAAATTTTATTATAAATTATTGATTTATTACTTGAGCTAAATTTTACTTACATTGTTATTTATAATAGTACCTATGTCCTATAAATAAATCATTGAGTGTAATTATAAATTATTGATTTACTTATGTACATTATTAATATAATAATTGTGTCAGTGAACTGCATTCTTGTGTTACAGATTATGTTGGCTTTATAAAAAAAATAATGAAGCTGATGTTGCATAAATATTGTACTATTAAGAAGATAGAAGTTGAATTGAAGCAACTTGAAGAGCCAGTTACTCTCCCAACTAGACCATGTAAGTAGATCATATAAAATAAAAATATACAATATAAATATTTATATATGATTTTGAACATTTAAAAATCATTAACTGATACATTTATTTAGTTCAAATTATTTATCTAATTGTCTCACGGTTTATGTTAATGAAATAACTCTCAGAGGAGTACCCAGATTTATTTGATTAGATTCATTGAACTAAGTGGGCTTCATTGAAAGATATTGGAGCAGTGTGTCTCAAGTGTATATTACAACTGAAACCGAAGGAAATGCACAGTTAACATTTGCGTAGCTTATGTTACTTGTGCACAGTTTTCCTCTGCACGATATATGTTTGTTTTATATAAAATAAATCATTTTTAATCTTTATTATTCACAGCTGACACTGGTCACATACTGTTCACACTTCCATGTAAGAAAGTTAGTTGGGAATCAGGTTGGAAATAATGAAAGAATTGCATATTTTATTGCAATTTGTTTATGTTAATATCGTTACATGCAGGCTATTACATGAACAAATAATATAACAAAATATTTACCGGTCAACAATTTAATGGAAACATTTCATATTCAAAGATCTTCTTCAGATAATGTTTTAAAATTTTTGTAAATTCATTCACATCCATTATATTAACAATATCTTTGTAAGTAGAGTAAGTAAGAAGAAGTCTTTCTTTATGTTGACCGGTAGATACCTGTTCTATTGCTTCACGCAATAAAGTAGTTGCCATAACAACATTGGCTTAACACAATGTGCTCTTTAGTTTTTCATTGATACTACATTAATTTGTTTTACTATCTGTCTACTTTAGCAATATTTAAAATAATAATTTTTTCAATAAAACATTTCTCTCTATGAATTATGCATTGATTAACGAGAGAAAGACTTTTCTTATCTAACTGTTCCTTTCAGTTAGATATGTATTACACTCATGGATCGTATCATGTTCGTAATTTAAATGCATGATTAGGAATGTTACATTCAAAGTTTTAACATTTTTAGCACTAATCACTTTTAATTACCAAACGTGATGTTATTACACACACGAAAATAATACAATAATATAAGCATATGTTCAATACAAAGTATGCAATGAAACTTTTTATTGCAATTCTACTATTTAGTATAGCGGATCTATATAAAGCGTTCACCTTCTACTCATGGCCACTCGCTACCATATAAAATCTTTAAACTTAATTTCTGTGCCAGTAGTTCCATACAAGGCAATTAGAAGTTTCAATTACATTCTTACTACATGTTTCAAGTAGATGTTCATGACATGACCATACATGATATCATAAACACATGTTTAGCATACGATTCGTTCCATAACAGCCAGATCACTTTTTCTCTCGTTATCAATTATTGTTATGGATCACGTGAAAATAAGAGGAGTATAAAATTCAGTAAGGTTTCACGTTATTCTTATTAATTGTAAAAGTGATCGCGCTGATGGAATGCATACATAGACGGGCTGTAGCTGTTAACATTTATCTGAAATCAATCACTCACAATATACATCTCATTCCGAAGCTACATTTTATAGAACCATGTAAGACGAGATAAATGTAATAAAATGAATTTTTTATTGAACAGTGTCCACAGATGAAACAGTTATTGGCCAGGTGATTGAATTGACATTGGAGAAAGTACTAGAGCTCATTGAATCTGCTTATCCAAATCCAGTAACGATAACTGATATAGCAAAGTAAGATGTTGTTATGCATATCGATTGAAAATTATGAATTTATCTTTTATACACTGTATGTAAATATAATGGCAATTGTTGTAGGCAGCATAATTGGGATCCTGTCGCAGTTGAAGAAAAATTAAAAGAATTACAAGAGAAAGGTGTTGTTAAAGCGATGGAACATGGAGCATTCACCAGAGTTGTACATCAAGATACACAAGTTCAAGTAAATTTCGTTTCACGCATTCTTAGAATTTGCAATTTTTAGTAACAATTATTTCAATAAATTGTTTTATTTATTTATAGATTGTGAAACAGATGCCGACAGTGGCGAAGCAGCCTACTATCGCCATTATTACTGCCCAGTACTGTGAAAAATTGGCTGTCGATTCGATGATTGAAAACAAAGAAACATTTGTGCGTTACACTACAGTTGGTAAGATTTATTTCACTTATTGTCAACAAACTGGTTTCCTTATATATTCTATAAAGACGGAATATATACATAATAATACAAATAAGCGATAAATACATTTTAATACATCGATTATCAGCTTTCTGCGTACCTCAGTAAAATGAGTCCTCTTAAAATATTACTTAAAATCCATTTGAAACTTAATACGAATTTCACCATCGTCAATTAATCAATGATAAAAGTACAGAATTACGCATATGGGTATATTTTACTACGCATGAAACTTTAGGTACGGCAAGCTCACCCGATGCGACAAACGGAGTACCGCGAGTCTCATGTCATTTTGGTAAAGTAGTTTGTAATATAGTTTCTTTCTTCGTTTCAATGTCGTTTAACGTTCTAGCTTGCCAATTGCTTGTATACAAAAATCATCGCAGAGCCACGATGCTGCGGACGATTTATATTAATTGATGTTTTTATGAAAATATTGTTTTTCTATAGCTAAAATGACGCCTTGTCATATTGTCATGGACCTCACATATGAAATATCATCGTATCGTTTCATCCTTTAAACATTTACTCTTTCAGCAATGAGTTACATTCTATCGCACACATAATACATTACATGGGCATGGTGCTACATCATCACAACGTTGTTTGTTTCTTTTCGTTTATGTGTTACTCTTTGTTTGTACGATATATATTGTTATGTTGATTTTGTTTTGTCTCCTTGTTTAAAACTAGTATTAATTGTTCATATTTTTTACACTTCTAAGAAAAATTGATTGTCTTGTTTTCATACTTAATTATGTTTAATTACTTTATTATTAAATGCAGGACACTTGCCTTATAGTATAGACTTTCGATCACATAGATACACACGTAAAAAAAATTACTATGATGAAAGAATTTCTTTTTGTATTTTGATCAATGAATAATTTTATGATACTTGATAATTGGTACAGAACACAGTTGCACTTGGAATGAATTATTTTTATCAATTTCACGTTCAATACACGAATTCGATACCAGACTTTCAATAATAATAATAATAATAATAATA
>SHCU01000371.1:23585-42151 GCA_004307685.1 Ceratina australensis
AATAATTGTTGAACTCTTAATTGTTGCTAGTCAGAGAATGAAGCGAACCCTCCGTGGCAGACGTACCTGAAAGACGGCTTAGATGTACTAAGTAACCAAACGGAACACGATTTTAAGCCTCCACCACCGGAGTCTGATAAGTTATATATGGCTATCGGCGAGAGAGACGTTATTGAAGTTGCTCACCCTACTGCACCATCAGAAGCGGCGTACAAAAGGTAATTTTTGAATTGCACAATGTGTTCTAAATCCCAGGTACTACCATTACTGTTGACATTGTATCATTAGTACTAAAATATTTCGATCGTAAACTGACATCACGATACATTGCCGGACGCGTAAGAGGATTATTCGCAGGTAGATGAAGCGGAAAATCTTTGAATACCCTTGATGGTCTCAGTTTACGACCGCCAGTTCATATCCGTGGCCTATGTTATACACAGTGGGTTTTATGTCCATATCTACTGCAAACAGTATTCAAAGAGCACTGCTTGTTATGTTTCAGAACGACTGGCTGTCCGCGCATACACTTGGCACCTGTGGCATCAGGGCGGTACATTGCCCGCGATGATCAGCTTAGGCAGAAGTTCGCAGCTCGCTTTGGAGCTCTAGCGTTCGACGCAGAGATGGACGCCGTAGTCGAAAGCATTCTGGGTAATTGCCGTGAGAGTTTCGCCGTTATACGAGGTATTTCTGATTATAAAGATGGTTCACGTATCAAAGAATGGCAGCCTTACGCGTCTTTGGCTGCTGCAAGCGTAATGAAATCTATTATCTGCGCTATGGATCCGCCGACTAATGTCTAATGACATTCTGATTTTATTTCGCATCTCACTGTGCGTTGCATTTTACGCGATCATTCGTAAAGGTATCGTTACTCTGCGTTCCTTTATTTCATGCAGATTTTTCTATACAAGGTGGACCAACTATTTTTCATTGATTGAAAATAATAGTAGTTTATTGGCGCACTCGCAATGAACGAAGCGCACAGATTGCATAATATAATAATTACTTAATAGATAGGATAAGTTGATTATTTTGTTTCTCTTGCATTTCACGTTGCATTTAATGCGGCGGGAATCATTTACATTACGATTAGAAGGGAATATGATCGTGACTGAAGCGTACGATAGTCAGAAGGTACGATGCACCAAGTGCATTTTGATTAATTAAGTGCATAATAATTAGTACGAATAATGTTCTTAATAGTAGGAAAAGAAATTTCGATAGACTACAGTTACACGCTTCCAAAACTCCAAATCGCTCAAAACATGCATTTGACTGAGAAAAAGTGCTTATTCATTTTTAACGAGTTTATTCTAACAACTATTTCGAGTAAATTTTTTACGATTTCTATTTCGAAACGTGATTTTCCAAAGTTATTAAGTAATTCGACTTTTGCTATAGTTATTCTTTGCTAACGTATACTAAACATCAACTCGATGTGATTACATATAGAATATTAATATATGATTTTATAGAATTATTCATATACACTTTGTACTTTTCATATATCGTCTATTATTATCTTCTATTTATTTAAGCGTAACATCGTAAAACTAATATGCAAGAGATATCAGTTGATTATTCCTAAGACTGGTGCCATTTGTTTTTCGCATTTCTAAGTCGCGTGCATATACTGGAGTATGTTAAAATCTTCTGCAAGCGACGCGAAACGAGTGTCATAAAATTCAGATGTTTGGAATAGTTATGTAACTTAGATGTTATTGTGCCGAGGCTCTCGAATATCAAAAATTAGTGAATAGGATTTAAAGTCGAGTACACACATATATATGTATACAGATATATGTATAAGAAGACGACGGAAAGCTTTAAATGAAGCCTCAGCGTAGTAAGCAAATCAATTTAAATGTAGAATACGATACCTGAGATCAAAGGCAGAAAATACATTTGGCAGTATTTACCTAAATCAAATCATTGTTAAAACAAAATTGACTAACAAATATTACACGGTTATCAGAGTATATTATCGTTTCAAACAGATCTGTCCATTGTATGATGTATTTAAAAAAAGAACATCCATAAAAATCGAATTTGATGGAATAGATTTTCCAAAAGTTTAATCGTACTTCAAAGATTACAAATTCAATCTTTTATTATTAGAATTAATTTTTTTTTTATGGAGTAATACGTTTTTAGGATCTTTCGTTATAGTGCAATATATATTTTTAATAATAGCCGATCCTTAGAGGAGAATAATTATATGAATCAGTTTTATTGTTGTTACGATACGTTTAAACTTTGTTAAAGCTTCATATTTTATTTTGTCTTAATGCAATATCTGTAAGTACATAGGCGTGACCCGTCACAAGTTTTATGGGTAATTTATTATTAGGAAGATCAATTTTAGATGTTTTCAAATGGTAAACATTATCACTACGAATGGTTGTGATCGTACATTGTTCCTACTTTCACTTAGAACTGTTCCATAATTTTAATAGTGTGGTCTCATTGTCGATCGTAAACCTGAATACTATATTTTTCTTTAGTTTTATCACAGTCTCTTTACCAAGTTCGATTAAACTTTTGGATCGTGAGATGCGTACCAAATATATGGGAAATTGTACAATTACTTGACGTTAATTCAAATACCAATGTGTTCAATTGTACATTTGACCAACGCAGGCAGGTAAGGAATATTTCTGTAAAACTTAAAAAGATAGGTAAATAGGAAATATTTTTTTAAATCTTTATTTGGGATTAAGTTGAATCACTAAATTTTCTATCCTTTAATGAATTGCCTGTTTCTTTGAAAATATGAGAATTGTTGTGCAACTAACATTCCGATTGCCTGCGTAACAAACCATGCTGAATTCTACTGCCTATTCGAAATTTCGACGTAAACATTCAAGTATTCGAGAGATATGTTTGAGGAGAATTTGACGATATCGTTACGCTTCGTTCAAAATATTGAATGCAACTTCCTCGCATTTCGACTTCTTTATAGATTTTAAAGCACAGGGTAGCGTGTCAGAACTCTATATTAGAGGTAAACGATTGGATTCGAGCATAAATCTAAACGAGTAGGAATGTAGGGCGTAATAACACGCAGGCATATTGTTAATAGCAAAATCTTCAAATTCTAACTCATCGTGCGGGCATAATTTACATTTAGATTTGCACAAGTCATACTGATTACAGATTTATTTATTTATTTATTGTATTTATTTGATCTTAAAAATCATGTTCTATGAGATGCAATTATGTCATCCTGAAATATTGTGAAATGTGTGGATGGATGTCGATTTTTTTTTTGGACATATTAATTTATATTATTTCACACATACGATATCGACGTGAAAATAGAATATAAATGACTAGTGACAGATTTATAATGATAGCAGGACAGATCAATTTAATCGATGAGAAGAATCACTTGTTGCGTAGAAGCACGTTTTTAAAAATTCTATCAAATATAGAGAGTAACTATTATATATACATAATATAAATATATGCAGATTCTTGAATATAGATATACACCTATTCAAAGTATTGAAATATAAATTAATATATATTACAACATATGAACCGTGAATTCTACTACGTGGTGAAACTCTTTAAATTCAATTTACCTGACGAATGCAGATTCCTACGTAAGGCCTAAATGTTGTTTACGAAACGAAACGAAATTTTATTATTATGTTTAAGCGAAGTTTTCCAGCCGCGAGCTTCCAAGCTACGTATACACGTACATTTATACGTACGCAGCACGTACGTATGAATACATATCTGACGTAACATTATGTGTATGTATCAGCGTTAGTGTTACGCGCTTTCAATACTAGTCGCACTATTGTGTTTATCCGTCTATTTACGCTTAGATTTTAAGTACACGCATACTTATTATATGTACGTCCACTTAGTTTCTATTTAAGAGTTTATTGGCATCGTATATACATATGTAACGAGCATACGCAAATCGCAATAGATTTCCGGTTCCGTTAAAGCGAATCGCTTTTTAATTATCGTCAATCTCCGATTCGGACAAGCTGCTTCTCAATTAGTCGCACGCCATGTTTCAAGTCAAATGCAATCCAGTTTTAAACAACTGGCAGATGTACTTGTTTGCTGTTTATAAACGTAGACTCGATGGGACCTTATCGGAATTTCTAGGGAAACCGATCGTGCAAGCTTGTAGCTCTCCGGCCAACGAAATGATTTGAATTGTCTTGATATGAGACTTTGGTATTTGAGCTTAAACGGTGTTACCTGTATGTAGCATTGAGAGATGTTCAATATAGTTAACGAAATGGGTGCTACCAATATCTTTTACCTTAATGAAATTTTAAGAACTCTCTTCTGCCAGTGCTGGGTATTTACACGGTCGTGTAAATTTCTGAATTTCGTTTTAATATTAGCTTAAAAAATACACGTTTTTATTAAGGATTCTTATTTTTGAAATGTTATATTTTGGTAGCTCCCATAACTAGTAGCGATCGGCTAGGATTGTAATGTCTACAGGGGAAACGGAAGTAAAAAGACTAATTTTAAGTTACTTCATCGCGGAAGGGGAACTGTGATAGTATCTGGACTTTTCTGCGTGAAGTAAGAAAGTAAGCGGAGAGAATTATAATATAAAATATAAATCGGTTTCATAGCGTTTCATTTTATAAATGATTAAAGAAGTATTGCTGGTGGCAGCGCAGCGAGATTGTAAAATCATTTTGAAATATTATTCATCTATTGTGAAAATCAGGAGAAATATGTGAAGTTGTTAAAGCAATATAAACTGATGAAAAGGAAAGTTTGCGCTATCAATCTTTACCATCGTTTTACTTTCTTTGTGCTGTAGTTCATGATCTCGCTATATTACTTCCATCAATTAAAAAATAAACAAAAGATAAATGTGTATTATCGGCGATACAAATTTTTTGGGAAAAGGAAGTAAGCTTTGGAAGGAAAAAATCAAACGACATAGCATATTTCTTTTCGTAAATGCTTTTGTAAATGCTTTTCACTAAATTTAATTTTCCGAATAAATAATAATTTCACAAAAGCAATATAAAAAATAATTCGTCACGATTAATTAATCGACTAATAAAATTTGTTGGAATAGCAATAAATAGTTCTTCAGGTTTTCACGTTAGCATTTAATTAATATTTCTTTAGAATATCATATTGCAAACATGTATGTATGTAGCCTTAATGAAGCGCATAACGGATCATAGTTTCTAGTTTAGGCAAATGGAATATTTTTTGTTCTCATGTGAACTTCATGTAACCAGATCTCTGATACTTCGTCGCCGTGTTTAAATAAATAGAGGTCCATTGTTCCTACGTTTATTACGACACTCTCGTCCAATTACTTTTCGTTCATTTTATTATTCAATTTTAATAGTGTTGATAGTATTAGAAATGATTCATTTATATTTCTGATTGTTTGTCATAATTTTATAAGCGAGATCACAGGTCTATATTACATGTTAATTTTAATAGTTTTATCTTTTTCTTTAAGTACTGGGAGGATAAGAATTACTACTTTGAGTTTCAGAGCCAAGTTGTTTTATTAAAACTAACATCTACCTAAATCTTTTTAGGAGAAATTAACGCTAAGCACATTTATCCACCTTGATTATTATTTAAGATCAAAGATCTATACATCTTAAACGCGATCATTATCTTACATTATCATTTGCTTTTCTCTTTGTTCTATTTTTTCTTTATACGGGAAATCCCATTGTATATTTATATATCATAAAAATGAAGTACAATGCTTTGCTAAGTGCGTTCACTGCACACACATTAATTCGTTTGAAGAATATAAGTCTTAACTGCATCGTTACGCAAATATCAATAATTATAGCAATCTTGACACGGACAAATTAATATCGTAAAATAGTTCAAAATTCAAACATGATAGTATCATTTATATGATTTACAATTTATCAGTCTTCAAAAAGTATATCTAAAACTCGAAAATTACAAAATTTTACTCGACGTCTTTTGTTCTGGTTGTTTCTTTTTACTTGTATTTGCTTCTAACGTGTCTTGCCCGAAAATTCTGGCACTCATATTCTTTCATTGACTCTCATTCTCAGCTGTAAATAACGAGAAGGGCGAGGTGAACGCTATTACACAATTTCTTCCGTTGAAAAAAGAATCAGACACTTTTCTGGCGTTCCACCCTTTTACTAATCTACCTTCGTTCCCGGTTCTTGGGAATGCGTGCGCTGTCACGTTTTACCTTTTACTGTGTTATGATATTTTCGACGTGTCCGTTAATTTCTGCATCTCTCGTTCATTTTCCTTACTCGACTTACCGTATTTGTTCCACGGTTGTTCCTCCGCCGTGCCCCATACGACGTAAATGATAGTGCAAACGATGGGATTCATAGCGGCTATGATGAAAACCAATCGCCATTGTGCCACGGTTTGCTGAAAAAGAGAAGCGGTTGCAAGCTCAGCAGTGACGAATTATTATGTAAGAGCAGAAGTGTAACAAGTAGGTACCATATATTTATTAAGTATTTAGATAAAGCGTAATCAGGCATCATGCAAGAGGATTTTAATAGAAAAGCAGTAAATCTGTCCGTGATTATCTAAGACTGTTCAACGATACGTAATCCACGATTAAACAAAGGAACTGTAGAAACAGAGAAAACGACGAGAAAATCATGGAAATTTTTCATACTACATTATATAAAAAATGATGTATCTTTATTCACGACAGATGAATGTAAACGAAATGAATACGAAGAGCTTTTAATTGTTCTAACGATTATACATACATTATTATCCGTCAAGAGGCCAATGACCACCGGTGAGAGGAACCCAGTGGCTATCACTATCATCCCGCAGAACCCGAGGAGAATACTGGCGTAATTCGGGCTCATGTCTACGAATGCCGCCAGAGTGGATGCGGAGACCGCGCCGTTCACCATCGTTCCTACCGCCAAAAAGAATGCCGCGAGAATCGGGTAGCACCCGCTAAACCCAAGGGCTAATATGAAGAGCCCTTGTAAGCCGCTGCTCACGCTTGTGGCCATTTTTCTAACGTTCGTCAAGCTCATTTTCTCGTTGATTATGAGCCAGTCGCTGAACATCGAGTAGTAGTACGAGAAGATCGTCCTTAGAAGATGCGGGGCTCCAGAGAGAATTCCGGTCTGCGGAGTTAAACGACAGTTAGCAGAAACAATTTGCTTAACCCCTTGACATACAATGATGTCTCTGAGACGTCATTCATTTCATGTGCCATCGTAGACTTTGACGTCTCCGAGATGTCAAGAACTGTCTTTGGCTAACATATAATAGTAATACATAATTCCTAAATGCTTTGAGAAGTATCACACGTTACAAAACTATTGACACTTTGACGGGCGAAGTCACGTATACTTGAGTTCACGAGCCAAATTGATATTGAAGAAAGTTAAGATAGGAAGTGATACAGACGTTGAGGAGATGAAAAAACTTCTCGATGGGATTAGTAAAAAAAAAAAGGGAAAGAATCTGCGCACCAATTTTTGGAAGAATCATGCCAAGAAATAAATATCGCCAAATTTGGAGACACTGGCATTTCAACGATAACGAAAATTGTCAAGACCGATTGGACAAGATTANGGGATTAGTAAAAAAAAAAGGGAAAGAATCTCCGCACCAATTTTTGGAAGAATCATGCCAAGAAATAAATATCGCCAAATTTGGAGACACTGGCATTTCAACGATAACGAAAATTGTCAAGACCGATTGGACAAGATTAAACTCATCGCAGACCGTGTATAACATAAATTTCGAGTCGTCTATAAACCATGAAAAGAAATATTATTAAATGAAGCCTGCCAGTTTGTCACAAAACTGACAAAATGTGTCGGCTCAACTCTTTTTCCGAAACGTGCGGTCGCCAAAGTGTTAAATTATTATTTTATAGTATTAATAAATTGGTAACCCTATTGAATGTTATAAAGCAATGTAAATTTCAAAATAAAACGCCCCGTTTCTGAGCTTGTACATGAGTATTCCCAAATTAAATGGTATCGTACGGACGCGCCGATGAGCATTTAGTTTGTATATCAAAGGGTTAACACATTCGCATACCGCGTTGAGATCCCATCCGTGAACGAAATTGAAATAAGTTGGTGCTTGAGTCATCAGAGTGAGAAAACCCCATGCGCCGCCCCATTGAGCTATGACCGTAATCCAAACCGCGCGTGATGTTAATATGGACTTCCAAGGGATCCTAGTTTCCTCCTTGTGAACAGACGCAGCGATGCTGTCCATGATATGTTTCTTCTCGTCGTCGGATATGCGAGGGTGTTCCTCGGGCGAGTTGTACACGAGAAAGTACCAAAAGCAATACCTTCAGAGTCATTTTTATTAGGGGCACGTCGCTATTAATCGGATCAATTTTGTTTTTCTTACCAAAGGACACCGAGCATGGACGTTACGTGGAAAGCCGCGCCCCAGTTGAACCAGTTGGTGACGGTTGCGCAAAGAGGATACGTTATTGCGGCGCCTACAGAGCTGCCTGGAAAATAACGCGTTTATTGTATAATAAAAACGTCGTGATTGTTAAAATACATTATTGTATCTTAACATGATGTTATCCTATTCATTTTAATTACTGTACGCTGCGTTCTGTTTCAGTCATTATTAAAACCTGGAATAAAGATTTTTACCCAAATATGCACTGACAAATCTGCTTCGTTCGTTTGGAGGTACCCATTTGGCTGTCATATCGTGCATCGAGGGCCATACGACACCCTGTAATATTTTCAACAACTTGTTTTCAATCTCTCTAAAATCAATTTCAATCTCTAAAGGTTTCACATGAAATTGGCTTTTGGGAGTTTTTTTAAATCGCGAACGTATGTCGTAATAAATTTTTGTTTTTGGGTCACGTACCGCGATCAGACCTTGAACAACTCGTAAGGTAACAAGCGCGTAAAGAGAATACCATGTCAGCCATGGGATAAGGAAGCCGAGAAGCGCTGTAAATAAGTTCCCTAAACCGTAAACAAGTTTGGCCCCATATCGTCGTGCTAAGAGTCCTCCAGGAAGTTGCGTTAGCCAGTGTAGCCAGTAGTAAGCTCCTAAAGCCAAGCCTTGTTGGTACTCGGTCCAATGAAACCGAGACTCGTGCTGAGAATGAAATTCAATTAAATACCGTGAAACAATTTATGGAATAATAATATAATTAATTGACGAGTCAAAACTTCGAAATTACTATATGATCGTCTTCCTTTGTAGTCACGTTACTATTGAACGAAGCTCGTTCCGAACATTCTGCAATTTGAACTGTTCTTGATGTCCGAGGCATTACCATCGTTACAATCGTCAAGTTCAAGTTGATTCTCAACATGTAATTGATCGCAAACCCACAGAAAACAAGGTACCACAGCACGTCCCGGCATGTTAACTGTAGCTTCGCTGCAATTTCATTCTCTGGCAGTCTTAATCATGTACAAAATGTATAATTCAAATATTTAATATGATTTCTTATTCCGAGGTACATATAATTGGTAAATCGATTCATAAGTCCTTTACATTAAAAACGCGGAACAGGGAAGACACCTCAGCGATAATGTGCAACAATACCACTATTATATCGTAGCCGATTGTTAGCCAACAGAATCAAGTCTGTGAACAATAGGGCAAGATTTTTTTTCTCCCAGAATATCAAACATTATGGGACGTTAACATTTTGATATAATATCCATAAAACGATCATCTAATTTCTAAATCACATTCTTTTAGTATTGCTAAGAACTAAGCAAAACTAGAGATCCATTTTCTGATAGAAAAAAGTTTAAATGATTCTAACAAAAAACGTTACGTTCATCTTCCTACACCGTTAGCGGAAAATTTCAGATGACAATTATCCAAAGCGACGTTGGCGCGGTATCGAGGATCGGTTTCGATCCGCGCCCGACTTTTCTTCGCTGAAAAAGTTGTACTTACGCATAGGCATAGGCATCGTGTCGTTATTACGTTTGACTAGCAACGATGCACGCTCCAAAACAGCGATTAATTAATTCGGTCGGTCCGTACCGAGAGAAACGTTCTTGCGATAGGCGAAAAATTTTCCGGCGAGTAATCCGTGCACACGCATATGTCAGCGCCGTGAGAAATCTTGACTGCTCCGGCAATCTCGTGCATGTAAAAAGTGTTATATGCTGCAGGTATTAAGAGTGTCGGGTAACGCTTCCAATCGTTTCCAACACGGTCTATGGGGCGGTATCGTCACGGAGAAAGCATCGCGAATTTGTACGACGCGTCGCAAATGCAGCTCACGAAAACATTTTCCCGTGACAGCTCCGCGCACCTATAAGTGTATACGTGTTAATCAGTCGGCCCCGCGCAGAACACTGCATATCTGCTCTTCATTTATAATAACGAGCAACCCTAGTTCCTTCGTCTAGCCTAGTCGTACCCGGTCTTCAGCTGCACTGATTGCTCGCTGATCGCTAATTTATTAACGAGGGGGGACATGTAAATCGGCCACGTCGACCGACGAGATATCAGCTCGTCCCTCGTGCCACGACTCGAGATCGGATTTTGTTCTACTTAGGTACGAAGCCATGCTTAATCATCTCTGTTTGAACCCAGTCAGTTTTTAAGTTCCGAGATAAGACCGTACAAATTTTCTACATCAAATTGATTCGTTTAGACGTTACGTAAGTTGGATTAAACGTAGCTCGGTTGCTGCAAATTATCATTGTACGATGTTTGTTTAGATGTTCTGTTTTCTATAAATTTCGATTGCGTCCACGGTCGAAAATATTTGCGGCGGTTGTTTCATTTTTTTTTTTTTTTCTCTCTTTCATATGGAACAGTTACGTGTTTGACATTGTTATCGTTCATCGTAAGATGTTACTATATGTAGAAACAAACAGCATCGTGAACAACAAAGCTCTGATGATTTACGACTGGTATTACGCGTGCAGGATTTTTGACTCGCGTCACGAAACTGGAGTACTAGCAGATTCAAATAATAGTATATTTATTATTTGTACATATGCACGTGCAAAAATGTGTATTTCATGCATTAAAAAAATTGTATTCAAACTGAAAATTAGAGTGACACGAAAAACATACATTTATTAAATAATGTTTGTAGATTTTATTACATTTTGAAAATGAAATGAATCTCAATCAACACTTTATGATTATTTAAAGTTTGTGTATTTGTGGGGCATAATAAGTATACTTATGCTTACTTTGAAAGAATTGTTTGGAGCATGTAGATCAACACACTTATCACGTTGTATCTTCTCACTACCGATGTAACTAAACCTATAGTTTTATCACTTACGGAATTAGCGCTATTTAATGAACCTAACGGTACATACATACATGTGTGGGTAGTAATGTTGATGATGAACTTTTACTGTGTTACCTAATCATCATCAATTGGTTAGTGAACTAATCACATGGGACATGGGACGTAAAAAGTTTCGATACTGGAAGCAATTTTCCTCTGTCGCAATATACACGCGGTGAAACTTATAATTTTCCTTCCCAGAATGCTCCATCGCTCCATCTTGCAACGTTCACTTCTCCCAGATTTGAAAGAAAGTTGCATTTGCGAAAATCCATAGAAATGCTTGTCTTCGAATAGTCTTCAAAAATCTTCATTCTTCGTAAATGAATCTATGCTATTTAATTTCAAATTATATATTCACACTGGTTGTGAATGACCCCTTTTGGAAAAACATTGATGAATTTTAATTTGAATGAATTAGTAGTTTTCGTATGCATTCCATGCCTGAATTTTTTGTATGCATTTTTCTGTACCGTACCACGCTGGTCACTGATATTATAACATTCTTCGGTTTCATCATACATCGGTATCGATCAGGAGCAATATGATATTAGCAACATTTTTGTGTACGATGAAATTTAACTACAGTTTATATCTTTCCTATTAATGACGACTAGATACACTGTAATAAGCATCGAGGTTCGGCTAGTTTTCGTAATCGGATCGGTGTATATAATTTGCAGAATATCAATCGTGTATCAAGTTTAGTCGAAATACATTTAAATCTGACATTTTCATGAACCTAAATGATTTCAAAAGCTTCGTTGAAGATATTGATTTATTATTTTACGTGGAACGAAATAATTGCTATTATAATATTATTATTATAATGTGTACACAAGGATGAAGATATGACAATCTAATCTTCACTAAACATTCGTAACATTTTATAAACATAAACAAATTTGTGAAAGTTGTATTAAGCCATTATCAATCGTTCTGTGTTTATACGTTTCATGTACAGTGTCATTAACCTTTTCTCTATATTTTGATATTAATTAACCTTATAGAAATTAGTAGAAACATTAAAACAGATAATGATACTCGTCATAGATATTAATTGTGTTCATATAAAAATATATTTTACGTGGCATAATTTATTGACTGATCGCAATGCCAAATAAGTATTCGATTATTAGACAGTGGCCACATTGATACCAATTTATTATCGATAGCTCATAATTTGATCATTAATTTCGTTGATTTGATTGATGGCTAATAGACCGATGACGAGATTTCATCAGAAAGCTCTCGCTTTTATTTTTACAAGATTTAGTGGTCAATCGAGGAGTTGATGAAATCCCGTTGGCTCTTGTCATCATGCAAATGAAGGTTCGTCGCTTTCGCACGGCAGTATATTTCTAGACGGGAAGCGTGTGGAAGCGCGTGCCACGAGATGCACATACATGCAACCGCGCGTATCGAGCTGATACTCTGATCTTATGCTCGACACAGTTTCATCAGAAACGGTGTTAGTTTCGATTTGTTTATGAAAATAAAGGAATTAAAAAAACGCGAAATTGGAGAAAAGTTGGTAAATAGATAAGAGCCACACTTTTTCCCAGAATCAAAGAAGCGATTACGGAATTGAAATTTATGAGTTCAGACTATCTGCATTCCGATAAAGATTACGAAGTTAATACTCTGGGTTGGTTTCACGTATTTTTATCTCCATAATTAATTCGACATCTTACAACGTCGTTGTGATTTCAAACTAGTCAACAATTTAAGACATTAAAAACTAATTTAATACATAGTTGTATTATTTTCTTGATTGAATTTTAATTTCATTTCACGACATTTAAAGTGTCGGATTTATCATCCGGGTTTCGTCTAGAAAACAACTACTTTATCTTTCAGGCTTATTAAAATTTTGTCTACTCATAACTTTTTTTAATAGCTCTTCAATCCAGTAAGCTTAAATTAGAATTTATTGTAAGACATTTTCAAAGTACTAATGCCTGACAGAATATTAAAAAAAAAAATGTTGCAACATAAATTCAGTTCATATAGAAGCCAGCATCCCTCGTGATCTTTTTAGTATCTGTATCAGAGATATTAGGATTAGGAATGGGAAATTCATGTTGCACAAAATTAATTATATTTCCGATCGTCGTTTGTTTGTGTTTTGTCTATCGAAACCTGCCGTGTGACAAGTGGCAAGCGCACTTCTAGAAAGAAATCTTTGCCGCATTTACGTAAGCCGCGATGATCGGAGGGGAAGCTGGCCATCGGCTACGTTGCAACCAAGCGGCGGTTTGCTTTCGGGTGGACAGTCTTAATTCAGCTTCTGCACGAGCCGCTTCTGGATTAGTATTTTTCTTCCTCTTCTTGTGCGCGACGGTGTTCTCAGTGAAGTCTCTCGTTTTCCTTCGTATTTTCTACTTCTTCTTGGCTTCATCCTATTTTATTTTTGCGCGAGCACAGACCTAAGCGGTGTCTAACTATTATTTCCATTTTGTCTAAAGCTATAGACGAGGATAGGGTATTATAGGAAAAGTATTAGGCTAAAGTACTTAACGTGATACATTCTACGAGATTTTATATTCTTCCATAAATTCGTGATTACAATTCGCTACCCGTCACACGGGGCTGGAAACGATACGTTATTACACGGTTCTACGCAGTACGTACGACTTTTTTATATTTATGAATCGATATGTCTTCAATGAAAATTTGTTAAAAAAAAACCAATAGAATTTTCAATGTAAAACTGTATGTACATACTGCATGTATTTGAATATTTCAAAGCTGGTCGATTTCGAAACTACGTCGAATGAACTTAAACTTCAATCCTTTAACGTTCGGTGAAATTCGGCAAAGGGAACAAATAGGCCAATTCAATGTCTCGTTACTTTCGTGTTCGATAGAACCCAAGGTGTTTCCTGTTTAACGATATGCCAAGCAGCAAAACCAGAATTGCCATAATTGGTGGTGGTGTAGCTGGATTGGTGGTAGCTCGGCACGCTACAGCCAAATTGGACAGGTACAGTCTCACGTTGTTCGAGCAAACCGATCAAGTCGGTGGTACCTGGGTCTACACCGACGAGACGGACGTCGACTCCCACGGATTACCGATCCACAGTAGCATGTATAAGAATTTAAGGTCAGTGCAAAAATTTGACAACCCATTAGACGTTTGTCTCGTTGCTACTTTAACAGCAGTTATTTATTGAGAAATCCAACTGATCCTATCATATAATTAATGATTCGATAATGCAAACGTGCGATTTTTCAATGAGGCAGCTGATAGACTGACTTAGCTGTCGCAGTTGCGTTTCAACGTTTTTTAATAAACGAAATTTCCAAACTGCCATATCAGACTCAATTTACTATCATTATGTAGGACGGTCATTCATCACTCATGTGTCCCAGTGTTTACGGTATCCGTATCTGCGTACTCGCTGGACAGTTCAGTGATTCGATAGGTGACGTTGACGCTGTCATTTTTGCAACAAGTCGCACCGCCGCCTTTCAGTGAAGCTGATACGGGTTGATATATTGCCCGATGAGGAAAAAGTGTTAAGCGCGGGATAAAACAGTCACGATGTTAATTAGGGAAATGCGCTTTCACTTCGTGTCGTTTAAAACCATTAAAGACATTGAGTCGGGATCTTATAATATCTTATATCAGACGCAATATTCAGCGTATTTTTGTTGGAAAAAATATCATCCTCGTTAGCCTCGTTATCTTTGTACCAAAAATGTCACGGATGCCATCCACTGATATAAAACGTTCGCGTTGTTTTCAGATCCATTCTTCAAAATGTGCGTGACATTGTTGGTACGTGAAAAACATTGCATAATTCGAATCGTTACTTGTATAAATATAAGATGCTGTAATGTATATTATTCTCACGTCATTTATGCGGTAATGACGAGAGTTTTAATTTGAATTAGTCTAGCCAGCCGATAGGACCGAGTGCGATAAACTCCGTTGACACGCGATAATAAGAATGAGACAATCGTTTTAGTCAATAGTTCCGGTTTGAGAGGCTCGAGGCTTAGGTAATAAGCCCGTCGCGTGGTCATCTCTTTTCTAAAATATCGATCTTGATACATGCAAATTCAGTTTCAACTATGAACGTGTGAGGTGAACAACATTCGTTATTTTGTTATCATCGAATGGGAAAAATATTATGCAGTTTCCTTATGAAACAGGAATGAGCATTACGAAATAAGTGTATGAAACATCTGGAAGATTCATTTCTATTGCGATAACATTAACACCGGGATGCCTTGCACTCTGTTGCAAAATAAGTTTCCATGAAACGTGCATTATTTAGAAATACAATCTCTGAAATTTTTCTAAAGCAAGACCTGAACGCAACTTGACCTCGGCGCAAGTATAAATAGATTAAAAACAAAATGAGCTAATTGACAAGAAAATCAAATTTGATAAGCAGCATATGAATTACAGTTATGTATCTTTCCCTTGTGCTCTGGAATAATTATATCGCACTCGTCAAAACAAGTTAACTGATGTTAGTCTTACCACCGATTGGATATCGTTTCAAAACGTTGAGTTGTTAAGCTTAAAGTGATTCATCGATTACGTACACGTAACAGATAAGAGATTATTAACTCTATTTGACGCTATAAAAATTAAAAGTAGAAATGGAATTTGGAAAATATGTTACAGAACGAATCTCCCTCGGGAAATCATGCAGATACCTGATTTTCCAATGAAACAGACCGAGGGATCGTCGTTTGTTCATCACACCGTAATTCGACAGTATCTGCGGGATTACGCGAAGCATTTTAATTTACACCCTTACATAAAGGTAAATATAGTACACATCTCCGAGAATTCGATAAGATTCGAGTCAATTTCACGGTGTGAAATTTGCAGTTGAACACGTTAGTGAAACACGTGGAGCCGGAGACTCTGCGTAATGGCCAGACGATCTGGATGGTTACGTACGAGGACTTGGAAAGCAACGTGGAAGCGACTAAAACGTTCGACGCGGTGGTCGTATGTAACGGGCATTACACCGTCGGGCATGTTCCGCACATTCCAGGTATCGAAAGTTTCCCCGGCGATATCATACACAGCCATCAGTACAGGGTGCCGGAAGTGTACGCGAGAAAGAAAGTTTGCATCCTCGGCGCATCTTGGTCCGGTATCGATATCGCGCTGGAGGTTTCCAAATACGCTGAAATGGTACATGGAACGTCGCTTAGCTCTATATTCTAACTGAAAGTCTCACATCAAACCCATACATACATTTCTGAACTCCGATATTTCCGTAAAAGACATTTTAAATAATTTTCGTAAAAGATTTTATCAGATACCAATTGCACGATTTATTTTATGCAGACGCCGTTATATTTTACGTAGGTATACTTAAGTCATAATCTACCGAAGCCGGTCGATTCGAGGATGTCTGAGAACGTGGAACAGAGGCCAGGAATTCAGTCGGTTCAAGGGAACGTGTTCATCTTCAACGACGGTTCCATGGCCGAAGTAGACAGCTTCATATATTGCACCGGTAAAATGACTTGATCTACTTCGTACATATAAATGATCGAGGTATCCCAAATTAATTACAGCTACATAAGGAAATGAATATCGTCAGGGCCCTGTCGAATTCCATGCTTAATAGACGTTCGTTAGATTACTAGATTTACCAATTTAATCTGGAATGCTCTGAGTCTTATTTTATCTAATAGATCATTTTGTTCCTCGGTAGGACCCTGACCTTCGCGATCCAACGTGCGTCGATATTCAATTTGTCGGACCACTATTTTTCCAGGCTATGAGTTTACGTATCCCTTTATGTCAACTAAAGTCGAGATGCGTACGGAGGACAACCACGTTGAGCCGATTTACAAACACTTGATTCACGTTGATTATCCGAGCTTATTCGTGATGGGGCTACCGGGATTAGTAATCCCATTCCCGATGTTCCATATACAAGCGCAGTACATCCTAGCCATTCTCGAAGGTTTCATCAAGCTACCCTCTGCTAAGCAAATGCGCGAAGCGATCGAAGCGGAGAAGAGAGATCTACTCAGTCAAGGAATTCCGGTACGTGTTTCTTTCGTTATAACATTATAATGCAGTTTGAAAAGAGGGTATTTGTTTTTATAGCTACGGCATATCACCAAGCTAAAGGAACGCCAATGGGCGTATTACGACGAACTCGCCAAAGCAGCGAACGTACGTGGCTTCCCGCCAGTGATCAAGAAAATCTACGACCACTCGAACGAAATGCGCGAGC
This sequence comes from Ceratina australensis, assembly GCA_004307685.1. Taxonomy (NCBI): domain Eukaryota; kingdom Metazoa; phylum Arthropoda; class Insecta; order Hymenoptera; family Apidae; genus Ceratina; species Ceratina australensis. Next base: position 41,088 of record SHCU01000371.1, read on the forward strand.
TCGATTTTACCAGTTACAAAAATTATCAGTATCGCATAATTGACGATGAGAATTTCGTAGCGTGTTACTGTAAACCTTGTTAGGGTTTAAACGTGACGCTTTATTGGAAATATCTCTAGAAATATTTCGCGGTCTGAAAACTGTTCAGATTTGCTATCTGTGCAGTCACACACCTGTTCGCACTTCTTATTTTATTGAACATATAAGAATAACTTGTGCTTTTTTATTCGTTGGGATTGAGGCACTAGATGTATCTCGTTGCAATGGAAGAATTCGAGATACGCAACGAGCATCAAAATGCTTCTTTCAGCATTTTGCATTTTTTCTTTAGGAAACGAATATAACGAGTCGGTGGCGCGTTAATGGGATTTACATAATTGCAAGATTGAATGAAGCAAGCAAAGTTCATGAACGTTCAGTCGTTGCATAATCGCCTCTGTATCGCTTGGAGAATGTGATCTAAGCGAAACAGTGAAGTACTTGTGTACGTAGGTGTACTTGCTTTTAATTGACTTATTTGAAAGATAAGAATTCTCTACGATTTATTAAAGACGAAAATGGTTAAAGGAAATGCCATGACAGCGTGCCCTATGGGACGGAATTATACTTATGATTTAAATATAACTATTACTAAATATGTTCCCAGCTTATTCTTGTTATGCCTTTATTAATTTCAATCAATTTATCACTCTGCTATTCGAGAGTTATAATTAATAATTAATCATTTTTATGATACATTATTAACCCTCCTACTGTATCGAGTGCTACAACTGCTTTTCATAATTTATTGAGCGACATAGATATTGTAATGTATCTCAATCTTACTCCTATCTTTTTGGAGAAAGAAAAGTGTTATTTAAAATTACTTCAAGGCCCTCCCATTTTCGGCCCTAGGGGTAGTTTTCGAATACCCCTTAGGTCGACCAATTCGAACACGCACAGAGATGCGCGCGCTTCTGTTATTCGTGCGTCAGCTTTCAACGCTATCGGTCGCATAACCTTAATGTTGTTTTCGTTTCGCTCCTCGGTGAACTCGAATTGAGGAAAAACATGGCAGAGAATAC